>BMAO01014679.1:0-23090 GCA_019973975.1 Trichonephila clavata | reverse complement strand
ATATGATTTCCCATATAAATATATACTAATTATTTTTCGTGCGGACCGAAGACGAAAGAAAAATGTAATTTAGAAAAAATAAAATAAAATCTTAGATAAACAAATATAAAATTGTAAACTAAATTTATTTTGATGTAGAAGGTTTCATAAAATCTGACAATAGTCTGCCAGCTCAAAGTTGTTTTTCCCACAAAATTTCTTCTAAGTATGCTAGTAACTATTCTATTTCTTCTTTGTTGAAAAATACGTTTTTCGTTGGAGTTTGTATTTTCAAAAATTCCCAATACCGTCATTCGATATCCTGATTGAGCTGGATTTACAGTTCTTCAATGGCTTGCTCTTGCTCATGCACTTCTATGAGCTCATTAGTTTTCTTTTCCTGAATGTGGAATCCAACAGCTCCTGATTATATTGTTATCCAGCATTTCTTGACATCATCACTATTCTTCAATCACATTACCAATTTCATCCGGCTCTGGCACTGATTCCGCCTGAGTTATAGTGATGCAAAGAAATAAAAGAAGATGAATCGACAAGATTTGATACTCCGAAGTCGCGGAAGTCGGGGTAGCGTAAGTTGATTATAACTGAATAACAATTTGTATTGTGTTAGTAAAATGTCGTAATGACGTCTATTTTGTTGTATTTTTTCTGAACTCGTATTAAAACTTTGAGAATTAATAAAGCATACTATAGCGCATATATTCTTCTTATACGTATGGGATAAAAGTGACTCACTCCCTCACTGCTCATTAGATTTCCTTAATAGTCTTACAGACTTAATGCCCTTAACTGCCGCTTAAATTTACTCGATTCACTCCTCAGTGCTCCCGTTTTTCATATAGGCAGGGGGAGGGAGTATGTGGTGTATTGGAGAGAACAGAAAAGGCACAGATAAGAAAATTTTCTGTGAAATAAAGTAAATCCTTCACAAACACACACTATAGAGGTCATTTTTTTGCATTACAAAGCCCTCGGAATAGTTATACTGATAGCAGTGCAAAGAAAAAATTCGTATTTTGGATGGACGGACACATATTTCCGGACACTTAACGCATGAGTTGAGCGAAACAGATATATATGCCAGCAGCATTTATGGGGTTAAATATGGCAGGCATGTTCCTTTGTTAAGTGGAAATCCAATGAAGAGCAGTTTTGTGGAAATAGACTTCCAAAAAGGGTTGTGGGTCTGCTATGGATAAAAAATTGCGTTTTTGAACTATTAGTACTACGGAATAGGAATTTATCAAGTACGCTTCTTTTATTTATTTATTTATTCAACATCTGTGCTTGGCTTATTGACCATTTGATGTCGAGCCCCCCAGGACCGACTGATGATGTCATCAGCCGGGCATTCATCGAATCCAGTGCATTGGAGCAGGTGGTTGCCCTCCATTCTAGCAAAGTCACAGTTGTAGTCAGGCCTCGTCAGCAGCTAGGGCAAACCAGTGGAGGTATACTCCCAAAAAGTCATGTCCGGTGGTCAGGCAAAAGTGGACAACAGCCATGGCTTTCTCCAGGTGCCTCGGGATTGGACCCACAGCAACCAGAATTTCCCATGACATTCTAAGGCCCGCGGTGTTTTGGCTAACGGTTGTATATTTGTCTTTGGAACTTAACAATGGGGGCTTTCGTGCCAGACTGACCACCTGACCAGAACATCTGCTCATTCACCTCAGGGCCCAAGGTCACGTATACTGAAATGGGCACAGTAGCCCTGGCCAGCATGGGCTGTTGCGACACTAAGTTCAGCATATTTGTCAATGAATGTGGAAATAATGCTCGTTGCTCTTCTGAGAGTGAAGAGGACTTCCGGTGGAGATGACTCGGCTCCCTGCTTGGCTTTTTGGGCAGCTCTCTCATTGCTGGGTATTCCAAAATGACTTGGGACCCCCAGTCATATGGGATTAGTTCCACAATTTTAATTCAGCACTGAATTGTGTTAAGGCAGTCATTTGATGTATTTGTGCTTAACGCTAAAACTGCAGCTTGGGAGTCGAGGGAGACCACTTTTGCAGGAGCTAGGACAGCATCTAGTAATTGCGTTGAAGCTTCACATCAGCCAAGATCTTGCCATCGTAGTTGATGGCAATTTTTTCCACGGCCAATGAGTCCTCAAAGAGCCGACAGAACCATTTCACATCGCCTTCGTTTTTTTCTGGCAGATATGAGTCATCACTGTAGATATAGATCCATTCATTCGCAGGATATGTTTGTTCGGTCGTTTCCTAAAAAGAGTGAACATTCTCTAAAGTAAATTTTGCTGAAATTAATTTCCAAGGTAGGGGATTTAGCGCCATAAAATATAAATATACTTCCGTTGTAGAAGTGTAAGTACTGTTAAATCAATAATCGAAGATTATAGGAATGTATTTAAATATAATTGATAGCTTAGTACTTGATACTTAGATACTTAGCTTAAATAGCTTAAAAAGCAATATATAGTGAGACAGCATCATGAAATACACAGCGAAGCGGGTTAGTATTTCATGATGAGCGGGTTAGAATGCTGAGGTGCGAATGATACGTTTGATGCACTCATACAGAAAGTAGATACGAAAGGAAACATAAAACACAAGCTCTTTGAAAATTGCTTTTCTCTCTTTATATTAATAATTATGATTGTTAGTCAGAACTGTGTACCGGAATATTCCACTTTTATTATTGAATTTTTATTTTTCAACTGCATTTTAAGAAACTTTTTCTCGTACACTAAAAATAGTCAAAACGCTGAAATACAGTGAAAATCGCTTAACAGGAGACTGAAATATATCGTCCTGTCAAAAGAATTTTGTGTTAAGGTATCCGAACACGTTCGGAGTACTTTTTAACAAAATAGCATACTAAAATATTATAAATGCTTTTTTAGGACTCAATACCAATAAATATTACTATTTAACAATCAAAATTTAAAATAAATTACCTAAATTTTACAAAAATTACAATTATAAGTGAAATTTTAGATGCAAAACAAATTAGATGCATTTATCTAGAAAATGTACTAAAATTTCAATTTTTTATCAAAGTTTGAAAATTTTAGAGCTGATTGAGTAAACATTATAAGAAATGTTACATTTTTACGAGACCATTTTTTCAATAACAAGCCATAACTCAAAAAGTATTCATACAATAAGACATATTTTAGTACATTCTCTAGAAAATAACATAAGTATCAGGTTCAAAAAGTTTTATAGAAATACATTCGTAATATTTTGAGTTATCAGACTCGCCATGATAGATTTTGAGCAATTTAAATGCCCACTTCTGGTAGATCAAAAACCCACTACCGGCTTTTCTAACTTTATAAAGTTAATTGTAACTTGGCCTCTAGGTAGCGTAGAAATAAAACAAAGTATATTTCGTAAAGTCAAAAGATAGCTCTATTCAATAAAATAAAAAACAAAACTCTCTGTCTTGGCTGAATTTAGTCATTTTCAACGTGTTCGGATACCTTAAAGAACATTGCAAAACAGAAATATATATTCAACAAAAATTAAGTTTATTAGAGTACATTTTATTTACATAGATATGTATATATGCATGTATTTAATAAAAATCATTGGAACAAAAACACTCACAAGAACTTGATAAATTAAAGATTAAATTTTCAAGTTTTTGAAAAATAAAACCATTATTGAATTTTTGGAAAGTAAACTGATATATTTTTGTATTGTCTTTTTAGCATCATATTGCCAACAAATTGTTGGGTGTAGTCCATTTTGTTATACATTTCAACACGGGCACCTGAATAACTGTATGTACTTTTTATGATGTTCCTTATTTCGAATGACGTAGGAATATAGCAGCCGCATTATTCATTTCATTTTCTTCATCAGGAGCTTTATGAAGGATATTTTTTGAGCTTTGAATGAACTCCAAAATGTATTTGTCTGTCATTATTGGGGAATGCACACACATTATTATCTGCTTCCGAAGTGATACATAGGACCGTCAAATAATAAAAAACTTTATCAAACTTCCATTGATGTTTTCTGTAATTTATTCATTCCCAAAAGGGAGATCTTTTCGTGTTAAGTGAACTTCGTTTCGTGTTAAGGGAATAGAAATGTATTGAAGCACGTAGTAGTTTGTCGAGTGTGTTGTATTACTTCGTACTACCTTATATTTCTTCTTAAGCGTTTTCACGCACGTTAAACATATTTTACTCTAACTATATTCGTCATGAAATCAATAATAAGCTATTCATAACAAACACATAAAATATTAATTGCATTCAAGTAAAAAAACGCCAACGCAGAATTATATATATTTTTTTGAATTTTATTTTCAACATACATGAAACTTCTGTTCCATGCAGATATTTAAAATTGATATCAATGGTTGATTCAGCTTACATTATGGAATCCTTTTTTTTAGAGACAAGCAGTTAAAAAATTTTAGATAAGGTGATGCGAAATTCGTCGCTTGATTGCTACGCGATAATAATTCTCATATATTAATGTCTGGTGGCTGTTATGGTAAATTACTTAATAATGTCGAATTGGAACCAATATTTGTCGTCAATATTTTATTCATGTGCCATTCCCTTAAATTATATCTCTACTTTTTTTCTTAACGAAATATGCGAACAATTATTTTAAAAAAAAAACTTGTCATTTCGATAATTTACTTACAAATGCACTTATTATTTATTTCTTCATATATTTACAAACGATTTCTGTATTTCATTTAATTATAGTTAAATTTAAGTACTTTGGTATGTTTATTTTGAATCGTAAATTTAAATTGATCAAAACATTAAACTTGTTTACTGTAGTGTCTGATGTCTTTAAAAAATGAAAATGTTTAAGATCATGCATTTGTTCAAATTCAGTTCTATCAATTCTTTGAAAAAATATTATCTAAACCTAAAATATATATTTTTTTTTAATTTCAAATTGTTTGGCAATTTTTTTTCACATTTTTTTTTTTTAACATTTATAAACCCCGTGCACCACGCAATGTATAACACGGGGGTGCACAACACAGACAGAAGAAAGGATTACAACACAAACATCCATGCCTTCTCCGGAATTCGAACCCAGTCCCTACGGCACCGCAGTCAACTTCACTGACCACTATACCGGATGGGGGGCTTTTTTCCCATTTGAGTTTAAAAATCCTGCTGATGCAGTTTTTGTAGTGAAATATTCTTAAAAAATCTATTATTTTAATTTTCATTGTTTTAAAAGAATATTCAAAACTTTGCCTCCTATTTTTCCATTAAAATGTTTGAAGTTGAATATTTGAGATTTTTTTCGCTGTTAACTAAGGTAAATTTTTTGTTTCTTATAATAAATACTGCGAAAATTTTAAGTATTGTATTTGTCTTGATAAAAAAGTAACACATTAAAAATTATTTAATTTTTTCTTTGGAAACTCTAGGAATATTATAATAAATTCTCCAAAATACAAAGTTTCTGTTTAAAAAGTAACTTAAGAGTCAAAACAAAATATTGAATAGTTTAAAAATGGATATATATATTTCCGGTTAATTATATATTACACATTAATTAAACTGAATTTGTTCAGTGTCTGTATGAAATATAAAATTCTCTATCAATAACTATGTTTTTTATTAAAATCTATCCTAATTATTTTGAAGACTTTTTTTTTAAAAAGCTATTAATAATAAATGAGAATTTTAGGAAATGTCTTACATATCACTATTTTGAAAGTAATTGAAAATGTATCCAGCATATTAAATGCAAAAAGCATGGCATGTATTCTCGAGACAGTGTTTATTGTTTAATATTTAATTAAATTTTAAAACTCTAATATATAGACAACTATCCTAATTATTTATAAAAAAAATATATTAATATGCTTCTTTATTTAGCATTTTGTAATGCTAATATTAATTTTTAAACATATAATATATATAAATGTGACAAGCTACGAAAAAATTCTTTTACACTACATTAAAACTCGGAAATATCAAATGATTAATTAATAATAATCAAATTTCGCGAAAAAAAATATTCCACCGATCAGCAATAATTATAATTCTGCAATAAATTTACAGAAAAAGGAATTTTGTGAATGGAATTCTTTCGAGTTTATTGAAGGAAGAAAAGGTAATTATAAATTAACTTTTCAACAGAAAATGTCTAAGAAATTATTATTAACTTGTATTTTTGTTATAATTAATCAATTCAAATTATTCAGATGAATTTTAATAGCTAATAAACAATTTTTACGCATTTGATTAAGTTATCTTTTATTCATAATGGACAAAAATATATATTGACATATTTAAATTATTTGATAAGTGATTAATTCAAAAATTTTCATAATAAAGCCCTAAGTTATTTTCAGAATTTCACAGATTAAATAGATCTTTATCTAATTAATAAAATATGTTTGATGCGTAATTCCATCTCAGACAAATATTAATTTATTGCATGACTCGAGAATCAATATATATATTCGACAGATAAAAAAAAAGCTCCTGTTTTAACTTTGATGTGGTATTTATTGACTTACCACGGTTAATAGATGCTTAATGATCTTATAATTAAGGAATGCATATTAGATAGGTGCTTTATCATAAAAATAATGCTTCAAGTAACCAATTTGTATATATATTCATAGAAAAAATATTAATACGATTTTTGTGTAATGAATTCTTAAAATAATGTAAGTAATTTATATGTAGATGTGTTATATGTTAAAATAAATTAAAAGGTAAAAAAAACTTTTTTAAAAACAAGCTTTTATTTAAACGTGCTAAAAAGAATCAAATAAACATTTCCCTTATAACCTTTTTTACTATCAACATATAACGCCATTACACAATTTATATGATATAAAAGCTTGTCCGAGATTTAAGTAATCGTATTTACTTAGTTAAAAAATTTTTAAAAATTAAAATTAGTCAGATCAAGCTATTCAAGCTAACTTAACTTGTTTATCTACACTGGTAGATCTCGTGGTAAGTTTTTGTATCTTATAAATTGTGTAATGACGTTGTAAGTCGACAGTGAAAAATGTTTTAAAGAAAATGTTCATTTTATTCTTTTTAGAGCATTTAAATAAAAGCTTGTTTTAAAAAAGGTTTTTCTACTTTTAATTTATTTTTTTACTTTTTAGTTATCGCTGGACAGGTTTCTCAGTCTGTTCATCTCATTCAACGCATCATTGTTGCAAAGTCGTTTGGCGGGTAATTTCGAACACTCTAGCTAAATGAATAGTATTAATAGCCGGAATAACATACAAAACTTTGAATGCAATTATGTAAGCTTGCATGTATTGTGACATACAGGTACCGGATGTCACTTTGTGGTATGGATTTACATGGTTGTTGTGTCAATACTGTGGCTGCCAGTGGAGGCTGTGGATGATTCATGAGTTGTCGCGTCTAATGTTATACCCTACCTGCTCAGTTGGAGACAGGTCTGGAAATCTATCGGGCCAGGATAACATGAAAAAGAAATCCAACGCTGACTTTGAATATGTCTTATTTTCAGTGTGTATGAGAACATTTTTTTCACTGTGAATATGCGATTAAATATTTATAAAATGAAGCGAACCATTGTTTGCTTCTTTAATTTGATTATAATTTTGAAATCTGCTTTATAACTTAAACGATTCTAAGTTTTGATACATTATAAAATTTTATTATTAATATCGCCTGAGGTGAATCAATTTTTCCTTATTATTGTTTGCTTTAATTTAATACGACGTGTAGTCTAATATATATCTAATATTTATACATTAAGACTGTTTTCTATTCGGCTATTTAATTCATTTTATTTTATTTGCTATATTAATAATGTTACATGACTAATATTTGATTTAGAATTATATGCCTTAAAGCACTAATTATATCATAAATCCACTTTCTCCAATCTTTTTAAAAGACAAATATACCAAATTAAATCTGCCGCTTGATCAAAAGAGTATTTTCAACGCATAGTTGTGATAAAATTCCTTTGGGAGTAAGATTTACTTTAAGTCAATTTTCGCTACATAACGCCTAAGTTGCTCGAAGCAGATGGAATTGCTAATTATCTTATCGTTTCAAATCCCCCTTCTGATGCCTCCCTCATTCTAAATGATATTTATTTTCTCTTTTCAATAATTGGGCAGGACGCGAGTTTTCACGGATTATTGTATTAAAATAAAGCAATTTTTGCCTGAAATTTTTTTTTTCTTTCTCATATTATTATATATCGCGTGCTTTAATTTAATAACTTACGTGCTCTAATGTAATGCAGCTTAGTCTTTATTTTTTTTACTGATCGTCTGCTATCATAAGCTTTATTGATAATGTTAGTTTTTTTGTATTTATTCTAAATATAAAGATTTTTCGAAGTGGTATTATGTAAAATATCATGATTAAGGCTCTGAAATAGTATTCACTGCTTTTATTTATCATATTTTCCCGAAATAATTTATAAGGGGAAAATGTTTCGTCTTCCTAGTAATAGTCTTCCTAGTAATTTTGTGGGGGAAAATTTCCTTTTACAATATCGTTTGAGATTTCCAACAATTCCATATACATTAGCAAAGTTTAAGAACACACACACACAGATGCAAGAAAAAAAAAATCCAAGAATCTCATCTGCAAATTTTTCATAACTAAAGCATGTTCACATTTTTTAAAGCAAGAATATTATAGTGACAAATAGATTTTCAAAGTTTTCTCAAAAATAGAATTCGTGTGAAATACATTAAATACCTTACTGAGTTTCAAAGAATTATATAGATAAGTGTTAATTCATTTTGAAAAAGAATTTGAAATTGAATTGCTTTGTAAATATCTAACAAAATTAATAATGAATTCCGTAGAGGTTATTATTTCATGATTGGAAGAAAATGCGCTGCCGGTAAAATATTTTTAAGATATTAAACAAAAGATCGCAATTCGTACTTTAAATTTGCAATTGTCTTTAAGCAAAATAATGAAATTAAACTTTGTAAAACAGATACTTTTAAAAACCGGAAAACCGTTAGGTTTCCATGTCAAATAAATTTAAAAAGTGTCATTTTGTCACAGAAATATTCAAATACATTTTCTCTAACTAAGGCTCCGATTTCAGATTTGAAATACTTAGAATTTTGTTGTGCATTTGATTCACAAGAAAACTCATCAAATGTTTAATACACTTTGTTCTTCAAATAAAGAACCTTTCTAAAAAATTTCGAATTACGAAGAAGCATAATCTCAAATACTTAAAATATTGTAACTAAAATCAACTAAAAATATTTTAATGTATTTTTAATTGAGCAATTTAAAATTCTTGCCAAAAGATATAACAGGGTATTATTTCCGTAAGAGAGTTACAAGTTTCTTATGTTTTCATTTAAGAAATATGAATTGTTTATACATAAATAAGTTTATTTTGAGTGAACAAGAAATACCATTAACGTTAATCCGAAGGTTAAAAGTAATACTAAAATACATTAACATTAGTTCAGTTTTTCATGAAATAAAATACTTGCCATTTATTTTTTGAACATTATTAGAAATTTCACAATAATTTCTTTAATAACACAATTTGATAAATTTATCTTAAACAATTTAAGCTATACACAAAACAGATATTTAAATCTTTTATATGTCTTAGTTATTTTTGTTATTGTTACATTTTGAAAATAAGCTCACGCTTTCTTCAAAATACTTAAAACATTACTATTTTAATTTTTCGATTCAAAAATCAAATTTATTAGCAACATGAAATGCTGAGAGGCGGTGTCAGACTCTTCCCTCTGTCCTCTTAAAAATATACTTAAAATGACAAATATACAAAAAATACCCTATTCTTTTTAAACATCCTTCGGATTTTTCTAAACAAGCAAAAATATTCGAAAGTAAATATTAATCAATAGGAGAATCAGCACTTTAACCTAGGATTTAAAAAATCTCAAGAAAAAAAAATAGTCATGATCAATAACATTGCTACTTTGATGCAAGTTTTTCTTCCTGCGTTTATTTTTAACTGTAAAGTAAATTTTAAAGTACAAAGTAAATTTTTGCCCTATCAGCAATTTAAAAAGAAACAAGTTATTTTAAAAAACTTTTTTTCCCGCATATTCCTACTTGAAAAACAAATTGAGCTTTTCATACCTGGTAGTTGGATAATTAATGTAAACTGACGCCATCTATTGCCTTCATTCGGAACAAATTTGATTTTTCCCCCCATATAAAACTAAAATTATTTTTTTAAAATTAATTAATGAATTAATTTTTGAAAAACTGTATTAACATCAAGTAACATCTACTGCAAGTTTAAAGAAATACATTTGAACTTGAGCAGATGAAAAAGAAATATTTTATTAAAGATTGAAAATTTGAACAAGATACACATATATGTATATATATATATATATATATCAATAAATATATATACATAGGGAGGAGTGAACTGATAGGATCACTTACGTCTAGGCAATACACCTTCTTATTTAATTCGTTCTAATCCAAATTTAACGTTTTATTGACCAAATCATCAATCTTAATATTACTCAAATAAGTAATGACGTTCTTTTGCTAGCTTCACGCTAATCAATCACTAACCGTTTGCAGTCTTTCTTCTCTCCCTTTACTCGAAAGTTTAATCTTTATATACGACTTAAATTACATAATCACAGCTTCTTCGGAGGAGGGAAGTTTTCAAAAGAATAAATTTTCCCCAAGAGGACTATTAGTAGGAAGAACACGAATAGACCCGTTGCAATACTTTTGAAGATTTTCACACCTTCGAATTCCCAATAAATCAAAGAGAACAGCAAATTAAAATATCTTCTGACACTCAATCGAAACTCAAATTTAATGAAGTAGATATAGAACGCAAATATTGAATCCAAGAATTCAAATCCGTAATCACAATTCCCCATAAGGCAAGTGAAATGGACAGTCACTGTCAAATGTTTGACTTCATTCTTGTAGTAAGAAAGATGTGGTTTTGAGGAATCTAACAAAACCACATTTAAATCAATCAGCAGGAAAATGGAAAGCGAAAAAAAAAATTTTCCCGAAATGTGTATATAGCCTACATTGTCACAATATAGGCGGAAAAGAAACTTCTATGAATTTCTAAATTTTTCTCTGCAAATAATTCGCATAGATTTTCTAGACTTCTAGGTGAATAAATTTTCACCTTTGGTGACTTAATGGCATCTGCAGATCAAATTTGACATCAATGTCTTACATATTCTGCTATACAAAGAGTAATACTTCCTACAAGGGGAGGGCACGACTAAGGGAATTCATTTTGGGACTAGACTTGGTATAATACTAGTATTCCATTAGGGTGTTCAATCCTCAACTCTCAAACATTATACCAAGTGGGTTTTAGACCCCAACCTTGTTAGTCTAAAAATCACCTTACCGGCCACAATACCCTTTGAGAGGCGAAATTTTAGAAACTACGTAAATACAATTATTCATGGCAAATACTATGAATGTAATAAAGAATATTTATAACCTTAGAAATATAGAATTCACGTACTACATCAACACATTGTAGAAAAGGATATACGCTTAATACTTATTTTAGGTACTACAAAATATTTAAAATTATGCTCTGTAAATTAAAACTACGCAAACTTCACAATACTTTTATAACGTAATTGTATTTAAATTACTAAGCAAATTCAAGTTGACTAGAGCTGATGCAAATAATAAAAAAAAAAAAACTTTTAATAACCTGAGGGTTCTCAGAATGTTTATTCAGAATATTTTTCTAATTATAGAATAGATTGTAAAATCTTGTTGAGTTTTATTCTTTCGTGGGGAAAAAAATATAACTCACACGAATGTTCTTTTAAAATAAATTAAAAATCGCAAAAAGAGTTTAAATATTTATTAGGTAAAGGATAAACAAATAATTTTCGCAAATAAATGAAAAAATATATATTTAAAACTTGCAATGGAGGTGCATATGTATTTATTGATATATTCCTTAGTTATTATTGATTTACGCCTTCACGTGAAGAAAAACCCTTTAAGAAATGTAAATAATCATACATTAAGCCAGCGATACTCAACCTGCGGGCTAAATGTGGCCCACCGATCTTCTGTGAAATTTGTTATATTATTGGTAATCATATGAAACCGTTTACTGATACAGAAATTACACTAAGTTCTAAAAGTTAAGCACGAAGATATGAAATGCAAAAAAATCAACAAATACTGCTTTGATTGACACAAAATGTGGCAGTAAAGTAGCATATATATTTATACATAAAACAAAATCAGTAATTATATACAGAAATGAAAACAATATTAAATTTTTGTAAGTTATCAGATAATGTCATACTGTAGACTTAAACAGAATTATCTTTAAAGTAAAAATAAACAGCATAAAATGAAAAAAGGACATTAAGAGGGTATGTGATCCCCCCCCATCTGTATGCAAAGTATACACCTTCTGACCATGCTTTCAATTAGGTGGTCAACCACCGCAGAATTAAGCAATCGCCATTCTTCTTGTAGAGCAGTTTCCAGCTCAATAACAATGGCTGAAGGTGGAAAACGTGAAGATAGAGCACGGACGAGAGCATCCCAAAAATTTTCAATGGGATTAAGGTCGGGCGAATATGCTGGCCAGGCCATACGCGCAATCCCTTCACTCTCCATGTAGTCATCGACGATGTCAGCTCTATGAGGACGGGCGTTATTGTCCATTAAAACAAAAGTAGGGCCAACTGCTGCAGCGTATAATCTCACAATGGGTTCTAGAATTTCATCTCGATAACGGACAGCCGTCACAGAACCCCGTTTAAAGATGTGCAGGTCGGTGCGGTATCCTAATGAAATCCCTGCCCACACCATAATGCTTCCGCCTCGGAATGCGTGATGTTCGGTGATGTTTTGGGGCTAATTGCGAGTTCCTTGTTTACGCCATATCCTTATACGCTTGTCATCTGGCTCCAGAGCAAATCTAGACTCATCAGTAAACATGACATTGTCCCAGTCAGACACCGTTTAATTGCACCGGCACCACTTTAATCGTGCCCCTCTTGATTGGATGAATAGAAGAACACAAACTCGGGGTACCCGGGCATACTGTCCATTTGTATGTAATCTTCGGCGTACAGTAGATGCAGATATAGCCTTACCAATGGACGCTGTAACAGATTTCACACGTGTGGAGATCTCTGTGCGATTCCGCTTGGCCATATATCGATCTTCCGCGGGGGGTTGTAACCCTTGGGCGACCATCTACAGGCCTTCGGACAACTGTGTGTGTGGTTTGGAATTGTTTCCATAAACGTGAAATTACAGAATGATGAACGCCGAAGAAAAGAGCAACATTTGTAATCGACTTTCCTGCCTCACAATGCGCCCCACAGCACGCCAGCGCTCAGAAACTTCCAATCGTATTCTGGAAATCATAGAAACACGTATGTCTTGAAAACAAATTGTACGAAAGTTTTAAACACCTTCTATCAGCACTTACAATCAACTTCTGTAACCCTTCATAAAGCTGGCTTCTTATTAGACTGCCCTTTTTGCTTATTTTTTACATGAAAGCTCGATTGGCTGTTACCTAACAAATTTGCATACTTCCATCTACCTCTGCAACGAATTGCATCCTCTTCAATTCTGATTGGCTTCCGGAAATTAGCATTTTCCTCTCCGTGCTTAACTTTTGGAAGTGAGTGTATAAAGAGGAATGTTTCTTAAATGTTTATCATTTTGTTAGTGGCAAAAATAAAAAAAAAATATGAAAAATAATTATTAAAAAAGAAAGTTATATTATTTTGATCAATTTTTTACATGTTAAATTTCCAATGTTATTTTGGTCTTGAAGTATTTCTCCCATCCCCTTCCCCATTTATCCTCATGTTGTGTCCCGTATGAAATGGCTTACATATGTATAAGTACCCTTTCATTAAGCCAATACCCCCGATTTATCGCCAATAGTTAATTGAATTTCATAGAATAATCGTCAAAGAGTTTTAGAGATATACTAATCTATTTTACACCACCCTAAGGAAAATTGTTAAATATTTTTAGTGGTAACAATTTTTTTTTAAATTCGCCGAAAGCCGTTAATAGCTCGCGGTTATTATGTGAGTTACAAAACTTTGGGGATAAATATAAGCAAGTCATCTTAATTATTTTTTAAAAAAACTTTTTAATTTATACCCTCTTTTAATTTAATATTTATCTTCAGAGTACATCTCACTCTCTGAAAAATAATAAAGCTCATCAATGTTATCAAAAACACTACTTCTCAGAGTTAAAAAGGTTTTGAAAGTACACATAGTAAAGGGGAATATCTATTTCATAACATAAATCAATTCAGTTGAAGTTTTAAAAGCTTTACTTAACTTGGAAGAGAAACCTGAGTTAGTATAAATAAATATTTTTTTTAATTAAAATATCTCAAATCAATGCCTTACATATTTATGATGATAACTTTAAAGACTAATAATGAGATTAGTTTAATTAACTAAGTGCATAGTCACGAAATCTTTCACACCGAGATGAATAATGGTAACTTGATATGCTTTTGAAAACATTTTCCATTTTTCCTGAGGAAAACATTCATTTTGTTAATAAGAAAATCTGGTTTAGTAACGACTTTTCCAGTCAGCATTTATTATGAAAAGAACTTAATTAAAATTCTTATTATCCTCTAAAAATATGATTAGTATAATTATTAAATATAATTTAATCTAAGGGTACTATCAGTATAAAACATATCAAACTTCCGTTTTAATATTAGGAATTTTATAATGATTAACTGCAAATATTATTCGTGGATTATAACTTTCATAATTTTAATTAGTTCTCTCTGAGAAATTTCTGACATTAAGGCTTAAATTTTTCAATGTGAATTAGAGGTCAATCGCTGTGCATTAATCTTCCTCAAACTTCATATATACCTATATTAAAAAACTTGTGTGTAAGAAAAGGCTTCACTGAGTTGAAAATATTTACAGAAACTGCATCAAGGATCAAATTTATAAGGTGCAATTTCAATATCCCTCATGTTGCTTATAATACCTAATCAAGCAATATATTACGTATTTTCTCTTACTAAATTCTGAAGAAAAGATAATGGTAATTAAATCCCTTTAAAAACTCATTTTGCTTATGCTTACATAAAAAGAGTGCGAGTAAATTTCTTTATTCCTACGTAATTCTTCATGAATAGATTTGTGTATGATTGCGGATCCAATGTTTAGTTATTTCTATACCATTTGGTAGGTACAGCGATTATCCTCCATTAAAGTTTTTCGTATGGTAGGCACATATCCGGGATTACTGTCAACAATGGCTTTTCTGCGTTTTCTTCATCCTGAAGAGAATTGAGACCACTGCAAAATTCTTTAAACCATCTGAATACAGGAACATGGCATAAAGATTTACAGCCTTTGAAAACATTTCTCTTCATTTAATCCAGCTTTAAAATTATAGAAATGCAAAGCATGGGTATGTTTTTCCGTCAACTCCAATTTCTCATCTGTCTCAAATGTATTCTACGCTAAACAACTAGAAGTAAGTCAATAAAAAGTCGTCTGCTGTGTTAAAATACTTTGTATTTTTAAATTAATTCGTTAATGTTTTTTTTAAACCACTTGTCTGCGCGTATCTCAAAAAATTTCAGAGTTACCCTCGTAGTAAAAAGATTTTAGGAATTATAAAAAAGCTCTAAGGAATTATAAAGGTCACAATTCTCAGGTTCTTTGGATCACAAATATCCACTTCATTTAGAAAGACTTCATTTATCAAAGCATAAATACATATACCAACTTGCTTGAATCCTGATTTTATTACATGTTTGTTAACTATTGAAGAATTACATTACACAGAACATTAGTTTTTTGCATTTAAGGTATGCTAGTTTAGGAATATCTTTATTCATTCGTCACTAAAATTCTTCACCCAGTAAACTTATTCTTAAGGGTAGAAAATTCCTATACGGCTCATTAGGTAATTCAACTCGAGTATGCGTAGTAAAATGTTACGCTTTAGTGGAGTAAGTAAGTGCTTTTCTGAAAAGAAAAATTTTTGATAGAAAACTACCATTCTTTTTGAAAGACAGAAAGGTGGGAAGATAAAACACCACACTAGCAAAAAATCTCCTTTTATATATTTTTCGAAGAAATCGCAAATCCTTCTCAAAATAAAAGGTTTATTTTCTTCAGTGTATTTTTCTGTACTATTTTTTCAAAAGTAACTGCATAGAACTTATAGCACTCTCTATATGTGGATAAGAAGTTGATTTACGAGATATCACACTTAGACTTAATGAAAATTTTTAATTTTCCTGATTAATTCTCTATTAATATAAGTTTCAATACATAGATTAAAGCAATTAAAAAGCATTCAGAAAGAGCATTAATTTTGTGATTTGTGTTTTTCTCTTTTTTTTTCTCTATTAGGAATATTTTTATAATTTCTAACAATTATAAACCAGAAATATTTGCACATTGGGTTTCTACAATGTATTTAATTTTAAAAGAACATATAGGATTTTTTTTGGAATTATCTCTCTTATGTTCTTTCATGAAAAAAATAACTCTTTTTTCGTGAGACTTATTAAGAGGTAACCAATTAACGTAATGAAAACCAGAAAGGCATTTCTAAATTTAGAACAAATGATTTTACTAATTACTCTTTGCATTCAAACATTCATAAACTATTAAGAAATTCTGTAATTAAAGCAAAAACTACAATAAAGTTATCAATTTTACTTTAGTGTAATTAAAAAGAAATGTTTTTAAGCTTTTAAAAATTCAAAGTAATCTATATTGATTAGTTACATTCGTTTGTCAACAAAAGTAAATCTTTGCTCTGTATATAAAACAAACGCTTCTAAAGTATTTTGTAATATTGCAAATTTGTGTCTTGGTTATTTTTAGAATAGTGTTAAGAATAAATTTAAAAAAAATAATGCATTTGTATTTCACAAAGTACCTTACAGTATTAAAATGCAATGAAAGATAGATAAATATTTTCAAAATCTTCTAAAAAATACAAGTTTAAAGGAATTTTTAAACATACATATATATACATATTAAATTAAACGTTTTGTTGATATAAACTACACATTTTCTACAACCTAATATTGTAACAGGGGGTAATTATAATATTATGGGAGTTATGTTAAAATGAGCTGAAATTAAATTCTTCGTTAAGGGGATTTTCCTTTTACCTTAGATTTATCTTTAAATATTTTATTTATTCTGCACCATCGTTCCTTGTTTATACAATTTAAGTAAATGGAATGATCCTGTTTCTCAATGGATTTTTAATGTTCAACCCACAAACCACAACGATTTTTGTGCAACAACTTTTACGACGATATAGTTCTGAATTAACTTCTGCCTCTTTCGGAAAGAGGAAATATATTTTGAATTGCTTGGTTTTTAAAACTTAACAAAGTGAAAAATTATCGCTGACAGTCCCACTTACTTTAACACGGGGTAAGTAGTTGTTTGAAACATATTTAAATAAAATTCTTTAGCATGGAGATAATACATAAACAATGAAATAATACAATTGAAATCTAATTTTAATATCGAGAAACACAGTTGTAAGCATTTGACTTTTGAAAACTTTGTTGGAAGGAGAAAATGACCCCAAAAAATCTGCTTTGCTGTCTTGGAAAATAATATAGAAAACGAAATCACATTTTAAATTACATGTCATGAAATTGAACATTTTAAAATATATTATAAAAGGGTTTTTTTTTTTGGTTTTCTGAAAATTGTTGTACAAAATATTAAAATACGTACAAAATATATATGTTTGGAGTTTTTATTACATATACATAACACATTTTTTAAAAAAAATATTCTCCTTGTTAACGATGATTCTCTCCTTTTTGCAAGAAAAATATTATGCTCAAATGTCATGCCCCAAGACTGGTTTTTAGTTTTAGGCTATGACTAAAAAACTTGTTTCATGGAATTTGTGAAACCTGTGATACATTCATCGGAAAATGTTTGAAAATAAATAAGGATCTAAGAAAAAGATTCTTCAGCATTAAGAAGCAACATCTAATTTCTCCTATTTTGTGTATGTGTAACCTTTTTTGGATTTAAAATCTGTGTGCAGCTATCTTCTCTCAACAGATTTTGTTGTTGTTATTTTTGGATTTGTTTAGTGCATTTTAAGAAAAATGTGCTAAAATTAAGAAGAGAAAAAGAGATTATTATTAATAAATGGGAAAAAATTGGTAAAAATTGACAAAAAAATATCATAAGCGCGGCCCATTCTGCACCAAAGGTTTATAGACAAATTTTCAATTTTTTTCAATTTAATGTGTTCTTATATTATTTATTTTTGAAGTGGCCTTCAGGATGAGAGATATTTTCTTTTTTACGAAAACTAGAGCTTTTTTTCTCTCTCGGTTACTAAATGAAAATGCCTAAAAAAAACAGCGATCATATTCACATAAGCGACTGTATATTTTGTAATAAAACAGTGATTGATAAATCTGAAGTTTGAAACATTTCTTCTATTATACAGAACTTACAGAAAAAATTTCCCAGTTAATTATGTTCAAAACTTTTTTAGCAATCGCTGAACGCGTTTATTATTTTTAAAAAATAACATTTCGAGTATAAAGCGTTTTAAAGAATGACATCTTGCTTAAAGTAATGGCATCTGCTTTTACTAAAACACTTGTAGTCTCTGTTCTAGTAAACGGAAAATAATAAACTTGATATTTTTATAAAGATAATACCATAAAATAAAATCATAAAACATTTTTGCCATTTTTTGGCAAAATTCACAGATATGGGGTAGTCGGATACCTTAATTTTTCAATTTATGCAAAATTTTATTAATTTTTTTGTGCTATAATTCTTAGTTAAAGGACTAACACTTTGAGAAAAACTAATAATTATTCTCTAATAATTTAAAAACTCTCCAATTATTTTTAAAATTGCTCTTTTTAATGCGAATTCATTTGTGTTGAAACTATATAGCCCATATAGAAAAAAACTTATTCGTTTAATAGTATAAAAATGTAATTTTAGATAAATTTTTATAAATGTGATTCGTACAAAGTATAAAAACAGAAACTAAACTAATCTGCTCAGAATCTCTTATTATTTTGAAATTTATTAATAGAAAATAGCACAGACGTTGCTATTATAAATATTTAATTTTATTTTATTTTGTTTAAAAAATATTAGAACTCTTCTCAGTCTTTTATGAAATAAAAAAATATAAATAATTAAAACGACTTTTAACATAAAAAACAGCAATTGCTTCAAAGAATTCTGTTTCTCAAAAGAAAAGATTTTTTTTTAATTTTTTATAAAACTAATATAGCATTTTCTTTTTGAAAATGTATCTTTCGAATTTTCAACGCTACAGTATTCAACTGTAAAAACACAAGAGATCTATCAAGAAATTAAAAAGACAAGCTACTCATTTCTTAGAAATATGTACATAAAAAAAGTAATTAGAGTTTTTAGAATATTATTAAAAAATTTACGAAAGACTAGCAACGATAGCGCCGGATTTACACCAAGCAAAGTTTTTTGCCACAATAATTCGGTTGAAAGGAAATTATTATTATTAATAAATAAATCATCTTCAGTCTACAAGTTTTTTTAAAGTTGATCTCGAAGTAATAAAATATTTTTTTAACTGATTAAAAATATCCATATAATCAGTTCCATTTATGAAATATTTTTGCTATTTTTCTAAGCATTAAAAAAATTTTAATATAGAGTTATGACATCTCCAGATGTTTAATATATTTCCTTTTAAAGTAGAAATGTCCTTTAAAGAAAAAAATCAATTTTCAGAAGTAGCAATTAAGAATCTAAATTTATCTAATTAGTCAAATCCTATATTTACTTTGATAAAAATGTAGAAGGAATATTTAAAAAAAAAAATGTAGTTTAAATACGTAGCATAAAATTGTATAGCAGCAAATGCTTTTTTTTAAAATATTTTTTTTCTTTTGAATAACTTAATGAATTAATCGATTATTAGTTACAAATATGTTAAAAATGCTAGATGTAATCGAAAAGAACTGAAATAAAAATGTAAAAAAATATCAATTGAATTTTCAAAAAAACTATAGCAAATGCTACTCCTTTAAGTGTATAATGTTTAAGAAAAACGTAAATGAACTCAATTTGTCGCCGAAAATGTTCTTAGATGAACAGAAAAACAGTTTTTCTTTGAATATTCCGATATTAAGGGGAACATCTACAAAATTTAATTTCTTAAATCATGTACTCTCATAACACGCAGGTGAAAATTTTAAAAACTATTTTGTAAATTAGAACATCTTGAAAGGCATTTAGACAAACAATTAATCTCTTTTAATTTAGAAATATAATAAAAAAACTTATTTATAAAGTTTTCAACGTACTATATAAAATAACAATAGTCACTAAGACAGAGAGAGAGAGTTGTATAAATTCATTCTATTCTTTTCAAATTAGTGATTGTTTTAAAGTGTAAATTATATTGTGATCTTCAAATTTTATAAAAAAAAAAATTCCCACCTAACTTCAATTGTTCCTTTCTGAAATTTATATTTATCCACTTTTATCTCTTGATACACAAGCTTTTTGAAACAAATTTTTCAAGAGCTATTTTTAGAAAGTGCCTTTTTATGATTTTTTTAGAACGAACAACACATGTGCAAAGGATTAGAATTCGTACTCGGATAAGTTAACTTTCAGCTTCAAAGGTATAATAAAATGGAACTTTCACTTAGAAGAACTGATAAACAACCAAACAAAAAGAAAGAAAAAATCAATACAAATAAAGAAAATTTATGAACTAACGAATAAATTTAAACTTAGATTCTACGAATTTCAATTCAAATACGCTTCAATAGTTACATATCTTACTTACGGAAAACTTCTATTACTTCTCTTTCTCGCTCTAATAATTGCTGTTGAATATATCTTTAAGGAATATTTTTTGTGTATTTTTCTAGAATACGCAGTCTGCTTCATTTTCTATAAGCCTATTCATATAAACAACTTCAGAGAATGAATGCTGGCTTGTTGTAGAAGCAGAACCAATAGAATACCATAAACTATTCTAAACAAAGTATTAGAAATAGAAGTACATTAGAAGTAATTCATCACAAATATTTCATAAAGCGCATAACCAATATACATATACGAAGTTACATTTCTTAAGGTTTATATATAGTAGACCACAACTGTGTTCTTAACTTGCAGTTTTCTGAAAATGTATTGTTTTCGTCAAAAAAAATATTATTATATATCAGAATTGTAATTTTTTATGATAACTGCAACTTGTGTTTTTAATGGAAAAGCATAACCATTTTTTAAACATAATATAACTATTAATTAAAAATAATAATAAAAATAAAACTACAAAAAAATTGTGCCATAATAGTCTTTGTACATTTCAAAAAAAAATCTCAACGTAGCTATAAATATTGTATTCTTTTCTTAATTTAATACTTGTTTCATAAATTTCTAGCATACTTATTCATATATATATATATATATATATATATATATAATATATATTAGCGTTCACAATAACTTTTAAACACTGGTACAGATTTCGACTTTTTTTTTTGTAATTTCTGCATAGCTATTCCTCCATTCTTTTGTGTGTGATTATTATTTTTACTTCACATTCGGTTTTACATATGTCATGTTTTCTTTTTTAAAATAAAGTTCTCACAAAATATGCTCTACTTGGCTTAAATCAGGTGATTAAGGAGATTTATTTCAGAATTTGGGACAGCTATAGGAACACCAGCGACGAACATTGACAGCAGTGTGTTTGGTGTCATTATCTTGTTAAAAATTGAAGTCGTCTTAAATATCCAAATTGTGGTCAAATAACTTCAAAGTGGTTCCTAAAATAATTAAATAGAGCTCATGATTAAGAATACCATCAAAAATTCCAAATTACCTAGCTCTGAAGCAAATTTACACGCTTGCGCAAGAACGCCTCCCTCTGCTTCAGCATTTTAACTATATTCTTAGAAATAAAATTCAGAAAATAGATGGTTTGGGATGGTAGAAAATTCAATGTTTTAGGTTCCGATGGGTTTATAATAGTTGTAGCCGAAAAAAATTAGGAATTTAACCCCAAGAATTTAATTGGAACAAGAGCATGTTGAAGTTGTTCTTGCGTGGAGGTGTAAATCGGCTTTAGTATTAGATAATTTGATATAACAATATAACTGACCAAAATTCTTGAAAAAACCTCCTTAATCCCCTGATTTAAGACTAGTATATCATATTTCATCAAACTTTTCTTTAGAAAAAGAAAGCATGACATATATAAAGCCAAATGTGAAGTAAAAACAATAATCGGACACAGATGAATAGAGGAATATCTATGCAGAAATTACAAAAAAAACCTGTCGAAATATGTACCAACACGTTAAAAAGTTATTGTGAACTGCTAGAATATATGAAACTAAATTGTTAAATTAAGGAAAAAAAACAACAATATTTATAGATACGTGAGAGATATTTTTAAGTGTACGAAGACTTTTGTCGCGTAATTTTTTGATTATTAATTTTTTTAAAATTAATAGTTATTAAAAAATTTGTTTTAAAAATTGGTTGTGTTATTCCTTAAAAACAAGTTGCAAATACCATACAAATTTATAATTTGATATGTTAACTATTATTAGTCAAAACAATTAAATTTTACAGAAAACTACAAGTGTATGAACACTTTTGTGGTCCACTGTAGAAGCTCTTGATGAGATTATCTCCAAATATTTTCGTTTCAGGCATATAATTTCTTCTTACAATCTACCGGGTATCAATTTATCCACCAATGCATTCAACTAAAAATGAATACGTTATGTTAACATTTTAATTTATAATGTTCATAATACAAATGGGTGAAAAGAATTAAAAATAAACTGAGATTCCCTCTAGCCGACCAACAAATTTACAGGGGGGGGGATGGGATACAGAGACTACTCGGAATACCTTAAGAATGCAGGGTCGCACACAAATATCATAGTTGAGAGCTTGGTGAAATAATCAGAGAAAAAGAACAGAAACAACAACATATTAATGGACAGAAACATTTTATTGAAAGGTTGTACTAAAACAGGTGTTCGAAAAGTCGTCTGGCAAGCCTGACACCGAAGCTGAATTGCATTTCGTACAATCTCGCAGATTCCTGGCACATC
>BMAO01014678.1:0-20408 GCA_019973975.1 Trichonephila clavata | reverse complement strand
TCTCCTGCAAGATTCAAGTGTAGGATCAGCTTCATAAAGTACAGATATTGTGAACCTTGTTTAATTAAGAAGTGAGCTTATTAGTGTGCGACGTAGTTTATATTGAGTGTGTTTTGGCTATCGTAGAATAAGTTGGGTCATAGTGTATTGAATCTCACCTCCACGCTCTACTATTTGATCACCTATCTTAATTAGATTGTTATTGTGTCTGATTGATGTTTTGGCAACAATAAAATAGTTAGTGGGAAATCATGTCTGTTGATTATTCAGTTTCTCCCACACACTTAGCCGGTCTGCGGGTAAACAAGGGTTTCAGATGGAAGCAGGAACCGTCTGGTATTACAACTATCAGACTTACCAGGTGACTTCTGGTGGCAATTTCGAACACCTGTTGTAGTACAATTGTTTAATAAAATTTTGTGTCCCATTTTTTGTACTATTTTTTTCTCTTCTTTTTTTGCACCATAGATAGTAACCACGTCATTTGTGAACCTGAATTCATACGGGATTCCGAATCTTATTTTCAGCCCCTACATACCCTGCGAGCTAGTCGATCTGGTATTGAATCACCCTGCACATCGAAGCACCCATAATATTAATTTGTTACACAATGCAATTAGTTTTTGTAGTTGTATAATATCATTGTTTAACATAGTGTATTACTTATACTTGTATAATGCGGTTGTTGTTGTGAGGTATCGGTTCCCGTAACTGTATTTTTTTAAAAAATTAATCTAAATAGAAATTAAGAAAAATGTGTGATAGCGTTCGGTTCCTGCTTACATTTCCAAACCTTACATTTAACCTGCGTAAACCCAGCTAGAGGTGTGAGAGAAACAGAATAATCCACAGACATGTTTTTAAATCTAATCGATTTATTAATTCTAATTATTAATCAGACACAATACAGTTCTAATTAAGGTAGATGATATATAGTAGAGCGCGAAGGTGAGATTCTATAACACGGGGATACTACTACAAACCCTCAACTGGCTCTAAGACAGCTTAAATACGCTCAAATATAACTACACGTCGCACACTAATTAAACTAGATTCTCCTTAATCAAACTCACAGTACCTGAACCTTTTATGCATCGGATCCTACACTGGAAACTTGCAGGTGATCTCTTCGGCTTGCTCAATGTCGTTGGCTCCAAGCTCAGTAATCTTTAATTAATTCCATTCCTTTTCAATCTTCAATTAACAACTAATTCACCGACTTTATATTAACTCCTCCTTGCACACTCCAATGTATCAATTTCAGCTTGACAACTCCAACGTGTCAACTACTACATATCCACCCTCAAACTCACGAAAACAGAATTTATATAATATACCTCATTTATATAATCACGTTTCCTTACTCGATGAAAGTTGGTTGAAATACATATTTTCCTCAAAGATTCATGAAGGGATTAGTAGAACCACGTATAGAATGTAATGATGTACCGTCACAAATGTAATGATTTTAATTACCTTATTTATTCGAATCTAAAATCCGTGTAGGGGTGTGATGCACGTTAAATCCGTCCAGAGGTCAAACATCCTCCCATTTGTGTAATGTGGAAGTTAGGAGTAGGGGGTTGCCATCTAAGTTGTCGACCATAGTTCAAAATTTCGAGGTCCGTCGCCAAAATCCCTTGTGTAGCTGAAAAGTGCAATATAAATTTCACTCATTCACTCACTCATTTGAATCTTATCCGCTATTGATTCTAAGCCGCACCCAAAATTCTCAAAACATTTTTGTGAAAAAACAAAAGATAGCGTAAAAAAGTTTATCTCAATGTCCAATATTTATGAAATTAAAAACATATGAATTATTATAAATAAAAAATGAATAATTAATGATCGGTTTCTTCTTTCACGCACACTATCTAAACTTCAGATGACCCTACACAAAGAACTGACACGGATTCCGAGGAAATTCGTTCGAGATCTTTAGTTGCCAATCTCAAGTCGAATACAAACTCTCATTCAGACAACAAAGGTGGCCCAACCCCTAACTAATAATTTTTTTAAAATTTTTTCACAAGAGTCCCTATTACTTTGTACTATGCTTGTATATACGCATAAACGCAATAAAAACCAAATATAAAAATTATCTGCATTGCCATTGCTTTTCAACAGAAGCAGCGTAAAATATAAATGTATAGAAAACTTTCCAAAAGTCATAGAGCTGTTCCTTAAATCCTTATTTGATCCAATTAAGTTTAATATCATCCAGCTGCTTTGAGGACAGAAGTCAGAAATTTCTCTCGTCTTTCTGTAGAATTCTTTATTTTCGATTAGATCTCCAAATGAAAGACTTAAAGCCTTTGGAATCTTACGTTTGAAAATGGTACTGGGTGAGTCAATGTTTAAGTAACAACTGGTATATAAATCGTCTTCGTTAGAGTTTTAAGAATAACTTTATTCGTTATTTATTCTATCTTTCATGGCGTATTCTAATAAATCTTATTTATGACATATTTTCGAGACTATAAACAGGTAATGTGAACCATAAAGCTCCACGGCGTTTACTGAGATCTTGAATCAATATCCTATAGCAAAATTGCTTATTGGAAACTTTAGTGTATTAATAGGTGGAGGTGGACTTAAATGAAAATTAAAATGAATGTTTTCACCGAATGGTGTATAATACTTTTCATGAAAAGATTCAAAGTTTAATTACACGTTTTATATTCAGTAAAGATCAAAATATAGTAAAAAAAAAAACAAATAAAAAGAGAATATTTTTATAACCTTATATATAACATCATAATTCTTCATTAAAAACAATTGTAATTAGCAGAATTATATGAAATTCCAAAGCTTCGATACAAAAACGTTTGTAAGCAACAGATATAGCAAAATAATCAATAGTAAACCATTATTTTATAATTAGATTCATACGGTTTAATACAATTCTGTATATAATAATACCACAATAAACTTAATAATATTCGTTGTATAACTAAAATAAATAGGTAGGTGTATTTTTATTAAACTATAACATGTACGAATAAATGTGTGTGATCATGCTTACTTAAAATTTAAAGAGTATAATAAAAAAAAATGCAAATCACATATTTTATTTTAAAAAGTACAAAAAATACAACGTCATTTTAAATTTAAGCAATGTGTAAAACATTGAATGCGAAAAATGCAGATGAAATTTTTAAGGAAACGTGATAATAAATCTGAATAATTTGATTAGAGATGATAAACAGGGCAACGATAACTTAAAATATTGTAAAAAAACAATAAAATAATATTGATTTATTAAAACAGGATCGGAATATATTTTAGAATTAGGCAATGTATCTTATTTGAAATAAAAAATATATCCATCATATTCCTCAATAAAAAAATAATGTATTGCAAGAAAAAAGGAATTTAACCCTTTATCAAATGTATTATGATTTACTGTAATTTTTTTTTGATAACAATATATTTTTTTGAGTCACTAAATTGAAAAATAAGGGATATATATATATGTGAATAATATACTCAGCTTTGGGAAGTTCAATCCATTAGAGCTAATTAATTAAATTGGAACCTTGAAGTACCGTCAGTATACAAAGGGCTAAATATTATCATAATACAAAAAGACCTTTTTGCATTTTCAACGCAGTTTTAACACTTAAAAGTGCTAAATAACCAGAGAACTTTCATACTTTACAGCGCAAAAAACTTTATGTTTGAAAATTATAAGATATTTATACATGAAAACGGGTTTCCCACATAAACTTAATTTGATGATATTCAAAGAAATCGTTTTTTTTTCTATTAATACACAAAAATACATTACACGTTGTGGATTTGAGTGCGGTTTCGGTTGAATGTTTTTTAAAGCATTGCATCCTGAGTTAGGAAATACTACATTTTCTGAATATGAACTACTGCACCCTAGGTCTTATTCAGTCTCTTAGTCGTCTTTAAATCTGAAGAAAATTCCAGCATATTATTTGCTGGACTTCTTCATCTGAAAGAATCATCTGCTTCCAGAGTAATCTGTAATAAATTCAAAGCTTTTAAAGACTGGGTTCTTTTTCCAGGTAATCTATGAACAACAAAAAAAACATAGAACCTTGAAAGCGTGATATAATTGTATTCAGTTGCACTCAAAGAAATCGAAAAATATTACTTTTAAATAAAGAATTGAATTTAATTGCTGGCGGAAAATTCAAACTCAGATTCAAATTCCAAATTTTTGAAAACGTTTAAAAGTAATAAAAAAGCAAAATATATAAATAGATTAAACTAAGAAGAAATGCAAAGAAAAACATAAATATTATAACTTTAGTGCTGGTGTTGCAACACAATAAAAAATATTAAACAACTCGGTCGAAAGTAAGCACAAAGCGCATTATCTAACATCCAGTGTACTACCTATACTTGTAAGTACCTCAAAGTTATTCAACAGTAAAATCGAAATTAAGTTTATGCACTGTTCACCCTGTTCAGGACATAATACACATTAAAAAAAATCGATTTTTCAATTTTAAAATTAAACTATAGTACGTATTTTTCTGGGTCTAAAAATGTATCACACTTATATGTTCGATGATAAAATAACCGCGTAAAATAGGGGAAAACAAAGTAACTGAGACAACCACGCCACCCTTGATACGTTTTAAAACATAGCTCCTCTTGTGTTTAATGTACATAAACCATTAATTTGTTTTTACTCTATAGGAACAACACTATTTTTTCTCTTTTTATAATGCCTAATTTTTGTTGTTTTGAAAATCTAGGTTTAGATGGAAAAAAAGGAAAAAATTCGAGATTTTCGAAATTTAAAAGTTTTACTGTTTCTTCAGAGAAATTATACAATAATTTTATCAAAAAGCTATTTGAGTATAGATTGTTTTATATATGTATGTAAAATATTTTGCATATCCAAGAAGTATTTTTATAAAAAATAGTACCTAAGTGAAAACATGTTTGATATAAAATTATGTTCCTCTTCAGCTATAACTGGAAAAAAAATTAATCTAAAATTATTTTTGTAATTCTAGAGAATGTTTAAAGCATCATTATGAGGCATATTGAAATAGGCAGGAAAATATTAGTTCAATGTGAAAACATTGCTCCTTTTTCCCCCTCATTCTCCAATGCACAGTTTTTTGCTTTCAGGTACACTTATAAAAACCGCTATAGCACTATATGGTTCCACATTTTTTATACTTCTATATAGGATAACTGTGCATATAGTGAGCCTATTTTTTAGTCTATGTATGGCAAATTTAAAAAAAACAGTTTAGAGAAATAAAAAATTTTAAAATTACACACAGAGCTTTATATTTGTTTAAAGAAACTATCGTGATATTATACTAAAAATAAATTCACTAACTTATGTGTAATTTTTATATATGCGTAAAAAGTATTTTACATATTTAAGAGAATATATTTCTTTAAAAAATGATACCAAAACGTAAGAATGTGTTATGAGACCTGAAAAAGAATGCTGAAATTTTTTGAAGTAAAAAATTACTTTTGTATTTCTAAAGAATGATTAAAAATATCTTTATTAAGATCACAAAAAATCTAAGCTGTATCGGAAATTTTTTAAGATATACGTCTCATAAACTGCTTTAATTTTGGCAGTTTACTCATCCAAATATATCCTAGTAAAATTAAAAAATAGCCAAATCATTTTCTAATATTTTATTCTAACGTATAAAAAACTATAATACATTCACCTTTTTTTCCACTACTTTTTCGGAATAAAAATATCAATCTTGTCAATCCGATCAAAACGACAGCTGTGAAAAAGCTAGTTCAGTTTTAAAACTATAAGCTTTCCCCACTAAAATACTCATCATTTAAATCTTGCAGCTATTTATCCTGGAAGAGTGAAATATAAAAAGTGTGTACCTGTTGAATTCCATCAATATATTCTCAAAAATGATTATTCTATGTAATTTTAAATTAGGTGGTACTTATGAGAACCATCAGTAAAAAGAAGGTTTATACATAGCTTAATTTTGGTTTATATACGAATAAAAATTTGGTTTATAATCTAGAACACCACTTAATTTAACAAACTCAAAACAAAATTGAATAGAATTTCTTGAATAGAATGTTAATATTTAAGATTAACAGAGATGTATCGTTGTGTAAATGTAATAACTGGGATTTTCTTACACTTTTAAATTAATCTTTTCATTCACAGTAGATGCTGTTATGTGATCGTTTGCGAATGATTCAAAGAAACATTCATCATTTTACAGAGTCCTTCTTTAAAAAAATAGATGAATCAAAATTAGATACTTTTTAAAAATAGCATATACATCAAATTCTGTTTTCATACGTGCTTTTTTAACACGAATTTGAGTTAACAGAAACTGAAAATAAATTAACTTTTTTTTACGACTTATTTTTTATTTAGCACGATCCACCAAAATTCTAAAAAGAAAAATTTGCTTTACTTTTATATATGCAACATTACAAACCAGAAATAGAATGTTCGTGATACTTTCCTGGATCTTATAACCTGAATATGGAATTTTTTCAGATGATGATTTACTTGTATGGTGTATATAAAGTCTTTATGAAATGAAATGTTCAAGATCCTAACGTCGAAACTTAGGATTTATTTTAAAATTTTTGATGAGTTCTTAGGATTCAAACCAATCCTGTTCTTTCAAAGATGCAATGAATTTTCTTTCACGAAATGTTCTTACACGTATTTTTTGAGAATGTATTTATCGTTCAAAAACAGAATTTGATGTACTTCAAATCTTGAAATTAAAAAAAAAATTACATTTGAAAAGACTTTTGTACATAAAAAAAGAAGAAAAATTAAGGTAATAAGCACGCGCTAAAGAAAAATATTTCTTTTAATTACTTAAAAAATAAACTAATTGTAATAAGATAAGAAATTAAAAATGTAACATTTATGCTCTTCATTATTAAAATACGATCATAAATCATTAAACTTATTTTTAAGCTTAGCTCTTTCAATGTATCAGATTTTTCAATACAATTTACTTTTAAATTTTCTATTCATTTGTACTATGATTAAAGAACCTATGTTCGTTATAATTAGATACAGAAGTATTATTCTGATTTTTAAGCAATTTTATACAGAAAAGGTAATTAGCTTCAAAACATACTTATGCATTAAAAATGCACAGAAATAAATAGATTTATTTAATCATCTTAAAGTTGAAAAACAATTTCAATTTAATACTGTTTAACAAATTCTTAATTTGAAAACAGAAATTAAAGATTTCCTTATTACATTGCATGATTAAATTTTGAAAGGAAAAAAAATACATCATTATAACAATCTATTCATAATTAATTTTGAATCCTAGATTTTTTTATGACTATTCAGCAGTAATAAGTTGAATAACAAATCTTGTGATAAATAAAATAAATATCTGAACAAACACAGATGCAGATTTCTAGTTAAAATGTCTTATATTTGTTATAATTAGATACAGCAGTATTATTCTGATTTTTAAACAAAGATTAAATCTAAAAGATGATATTTAATCTGATAAAAAATACATGGAGAATACATTCCAATGTTTAACGATACGAAATTAAAAATATATATATTTTTACATCGTCTGTTTCAGATAAATATTCTGCATAAATGAATTTATTTAATTAAACAGACATTACGAGGTATTTCGTGTTGAGCATAAAAGTTTTTCCAAGATTTAAATAATAAAAATAAAAAGATGATAAGAATAATAGCCTTATTTTTACCTTATCCATATTTATTCTCACGTATTGTAGAAAGAAAAATGAAAGAAAAATGTATCAATACTTTTTAAAGATGAAGCAGGGGAATTTTTTCCGAAAAAAGAATGAAAAAATCTTAAAGTCCTAAAAATTGTTGCCAGGAAAAAATGAATAATCTTCTGGAAAAACCATGCAGCACAAAACGCCTTGATAAAATATTATTGGAATACTTAATACTACAAACTCATTTTATTTTAAATAACATGAAAGACCACGCTAATAACGTGAAACATTTTTCTCTATCCAGACAGTCAAATAAAATAAATATAATGAAAAATTTGTCACCAAATGAAGCTAAAAAAGTTTATTTCTAGAGCATGCGTTTTGTCAACAAGTAAAATTTCAAAAATGTACGAGTACTTCATACAATATTTAGTACGAATAATAATAAACAAATTATATAAATGTATGTTAAAAATGGAAGTAATTATAGAGATTTTATAATTTTTCAAAAATTCCTAAATCAATTAGTTTTATTAGTGGCAGAAATTTAAAAACATCACGTAAAGAAAGAAAAAAATAAAGCAATTTAAAATTCATTAAAATTTTCAACTGAGTAATTTTTTTCATTGTTTGTTACAGTATTGTGACAATTTATTGTGTTGTTCAGCAAGTAATTTCGTTTTTTTTTGTGTGTGGGAAAATGAAACAAATTTTTATATAGTGAATAAATATTTTATTAAATTATGTATTGTCCATTCTAGTCCAAAGCATGATTCCTCGTTCATAACATTTTTGTTCTTTGTGGGCAAAGTACTGGTTCAGGTGTTTTTTGACCTTTGAAAAAAGTCTTCTATAAATTCCTGAAGATACCGGAACAAATAATAATCAAAAGGAGCCAGATCTGGAAAATATGGTGGATGTAAAAATACATCCCATTCTAGCTATAAAAGCTTTTAGCGAGTTACCAAACTGATGTGAGGTCTCGCATTATCTTGGAGAAGCACCACTTTTCTTTTATCGATCAATTCTAGCCTTTTTTGCTTACGTCATTCCGTTTGACCAACTGATGATAGTACACTTCAGAATTAATCGTTGTGTTGTCCGGGAAAAACTAAAAAAAATAATAATTAATAAATAACAATAAAACAAACCGATTTCTTTGAAAACCCACCAAACAAATAGCATTACATTTTTTTTTGAAGAGTATTGGCTTTCGAAATGCTTTGATCCGGTTTATATTTTTTACTCCCCGATCTTTTGCGTTTAGCATTGCTATAGATAACCTATTTTTTTTCGTCTCCAATGATGGCGCGCTTCAAAAATTGACCATCTTCTTGACGTTTGAAAAGTAAATCACAGACATCAATGCTACGGCACAAATTTCATTCCGTGAGAACATACATTGAGCTTTGAGAATAAACTTTCAAGCGGTTTTGAACAGTTGAATTCGATAAATTCAAACTCTCAGTGATCTCACGCTTTGTTATTCACCGGTTCGCGTCAATTAACGCTTTTTATTGTGTTCCTTATCAACTGCAACTTTCCTTTCTGAACATAGAGTATCTTCAACATCAAAATTGTAAGGATCGAAATTTTGCAAACAAATGTCACTACTTCAAGCACATTGACTAATTGTTTTCTTGCTTGAACAACATTTTTCACTCTTCGAAACTAAAAAAGTAAAATCTTTCGAAAATACTGCTTTTCACTCTCCATATTTTAAAGGGCGTCAACCAAAAACTAATGCATATAATCAATTAGACTTTTTTCACAAACAAGACTTGCTATGTAGGCTTTCAAAACGTATAATCATTGGGCGGTTTCAGTGAAAAGTTGGGTATGAAAAAATACAATTAAACCCTCTGTCGGGAAAAACAAAGTTGCCTTCCAAACTACCCGATACAAAAAGTATACACAGTTTTGTTTTAGCTTAATTTGTCGTAGCCTATCGCTACCTCTAAGATTATCAACTCCTTTTCGGTTATTACCTAAATTTGGATGTGTTGAATTCATAATAAATTACTACTTATTTTCGCAAATCAACCTTATTTATTGACTTTTCTTAATTGAGAAATTACACAAATACTATTCAACTTTAAGAACAATAAATCACAGTGGAGAATGAGAAGGATTCAATAATCATGAACGACGGAATCTTATCTGAATCCACGACGGATCGACGCGTACAATTATAGCTACACACTTACACTTAATTGGGATAAGTAAAAACTAACCTGATACCTTTTGTTATGGCAGGTTCGTCTAGCTGCTTCTTTAATATCTGGATTGTATTCCTTTAATGGGCGACTTCAGTCTCAGCTATCTCTCAGTTCTTTCCCGAACTAATTTTATCTACACTTTACAATAAACTTTACTCACGACGTCTACGTTTACACTAGAAAAAGCACTTTCTCAATTCATTTCATTTCCCTCTCCCTTTCATTTCATTCCTCTCCTAACTCGCTAAACCCGAACTTATGTAAAATATCTCATTTGCATAAATCACGCTTTTGGCTCCCGGTGGAGATTGGTTGAAATAGATAAAACATTTAAAGAATGTGAGGAGGTTAGTGAAACGCGTAAGCACCCGTCACAAATTTATCTAATGAAAAGGACAAAAATGTTATTCTTAGTACATGGTGACCGAGTAATTGCGTTTCCAAAATGGGGTAATGCAAGATCGGAAGGAAGAGGCTAAAAGAAAATCACGTGGACATCACAGAAACATATACAGCTTGAACACTTTCTGTATATATGGAAGTGAATACAATAAAACCACATTTATAATAACAAAATAAAGAACTATCATTTAAGCAAATAAATGGACTCTCAGATAAAAAAAGTATTAATAATAAGATCATAATTAGTATTTTGTAATTAACCAACATGATTTGCTTGTAAGAAAACCATTGATTAGGTTCTTGATCGGGCAAGCCAAAAATAAAATGCAGTTTTCTGAATATGAATCCTCTATGTTAATCCTCCATCAAAGGACTAGATAGGCTTTCGCAAAGTCAAAACATGGTGGGGAGAAAATTTATCAAACTTTCATAGTGGAAAATTCAGATAAAAAAAATTTTAATGTTTCGAACTATTCACGACGCACCTCGTAATTCTGAAACTCTGTCAATTGACGAGGACTAGAATCCATCTGTGGCACCTTCTTCTTCAAACCACACCTAGTTTATGCGAGTACATTGAGCATCGACAAATTTAACGTGCGTCAGTCCGTCTACACGGTTTGCCGTAAGCGGCACCTAGACACGAACTCTTGACCCTCGGGCCATGAGTTCGTGACCATAACTAATTGGGTACCGGAGTCACCCTTAATAAGAAATAAAAACTAGAACTATCAATTACCCCTTACACCTTCTATACGAGGACAAGATAAATTTAACATGTAGCACTTCGTATTTTTTTCAACAAGAAGTGTCTAGTAAAATCAAGACTTAAACTATGGTATTTCGACATGAGAAATACCGTCATACAAAAATATAACCATGTTCTGCTACCTTGGCTGCGTTAAGGTATTCGATTACTTGCGACATCTTTTTTTTGAAAAAAGGAAGATATGGGGATTTTTTTTGTGTTGTTTTTAGATTTTTGTAGTACATTTTAAGACAAATATGCTAAAATTAAGAATAAAAAATAAATTATTATTACTAAAAGGGGAAAAAACGGGTAATACTTGACAAAAAATAACATAACGCGAAAAATTCTGTACCAAAGGTTTATGAACAGATTTTCAATTTTTTTTTAATTCTGATGTCTGGCTGTGTGATTCATTTTTAAAATGATCTTCAGGATAAGAGATTATTTTAATGTTTACAAAAACTAGAGCACTTTATCTTTGTTATTACATGAAATTGCCTAAAAAACAATGGTTATATTCTCATGAGCGACTGTAGTTTTTGTAATGAAACAGTGATTGATAAATCTTAAGGTTAAAACACTTTTACTGTTATACAGAGCGTGCATAAAAAATGTCAGTTAATTATTTTCCAAAACTTTTTTAGCAATCGCAGGCCCCGTTTGAGTATTTTCAAAAAAACACATTTCGAGTAAAATACTTCTTAATATGTATGACATCCTGCTTAAAGTAATAGCATCTGCTTTTACTAAAACACTCGTAGTTTTTGCTCTTGTGAACAGAAAATAATAAGTATGGTATTTTTTGAAGCTAATAAGATGACCTATTAAATAAAATCATAAAAACATTTGTCAATTTTTGGAAAAATTCACACTTTTAGGGTAGTTGGTTACCTTAATAGAAAAATTGGAGAATTAAAAGCACTGAATATGCACTTTAACACGGGCCAGAATCCATGGTTTAAATAACAGCGTCATCCGAATACTGTCTCATAACTGCAAAACAGTCAAAATTAAAATTATGTTCCAAAGTGATTAAAAAATTATTCTAAGTAACCAAACAGATTTAAAATTTCATTTATTATGTTCCATTTTTCTCACACACCTTATCTCGTTCCACTTGCAACTTTTTAAAAAGGGATGTTTTACACCATTAATAACAGATAATTATGCTCTTTAATAGCTATCTCATTAACATTCTTTTCTAAATGAATAGATATGTGATAAATGATGCGACGTAAAATGGCAGCTTATTTAAGACTAAAAGATTAGCAATTACGCTTATCATAAACTTATTCTTCCCAGTCTACATTTTCATACAAAGCTAAAAAAACTGCATTTATGTTTTCACAGGGCTATCATAAGTGAATGATTCGCATTAAACATGTTATACTTTCAAATGTATTACATGTATATGTAAAATAGATATATGAAACAAACCATAAATTTATCAAATTTACACTCGTTTAAGCACGGGATGATTTTCTCTAGAACCAATTCTCAAATTGGATTTCTGGATGAGAAATCCACAACGTAAAACTCGCTTTGTATAGAATTTCAGATGCCACTTCCCCTTCCTGCGCCCCTCAGGGGGCTCACCTTCTTTAGGCGAGTACTGGTGTCACAATCCCGAGGTGCCCTAGTGATATTTTCCTTTTCCCAAGGGGTTTACTGTCTTTGGTAAACATGGGCTTCACGAACCCAGGGTACCCTAGTGATCCTTCTCTATTTTCGACCCTCTTTCTTGTCATTCAATTCATTCTTTCTTTCTCTTCCCGTCTAAACCACAGATATTAAAATAAATGTTTGGCGCAGTATAGCCGAAATCGCCTCTTGCGCCAATAAGCCCCAAAATCAATCCCTCACTCACTCACTCCCCTTCCTGCGTTCTTCGACCACGTGCAAATACTAGTTATATTTGCATATCCCAGCATCTTTTTACTTTCATGTAAATTTGATGTTTGCATCATTCCTTTTTTAAGGTGTTATCATTTCAATAACCATGAGAATAAATTAGAATGCTATCAAATTTTCTAATTAAAAATAGATGATAATTAGATTTAAAAATGAAAAATAGCAATTAAAAATTTAGCATTCAAATAACAAAAACACAGTAAAAGGTACAAGAATTAAATATTGTAAAAAAATGGGTATTTTTTAATATTAAATGTCCAATCACCTAATTAGTTGATCTAGGAAAGATAGGTTAGGAATTAGAATCGTCTGATAATATCAGCTATGGAGAAAAGAGTTAAGCCTTAATCGCAGTTTGTAATCTGAAACCATAAGAAACTCAATAGGAAATATATTGCAATGATGTTGCATAACAGTTTGGAACTATTTAGATTTGTTTTTTATAAAGCAAATTTAAGACACATATGCAGTTATGATTTGTAAAAGATTTATATATTTTAATTACATCCTTTTTTGTAATATCTTCTAAATTATAAATACTATTCTGTATAAGTATATATATTTATAGGAGGAAAGACTTTCCCATTTTTTTGAAACTTTTTAAAAATTATAGTTGAGGAGGAAGGGCCTCTATTAGCCCTCTATCAGCCTTACAACGAACAAACCCTCATTGTACAAATTATACAACGGTTCACACTCATCGCTCAAATTGTATAACTGCACAATATACATGTATTATGTGATCTATTTTGTGTAGTTAATACTTTATATATATATTCTGGTGTAATTATTGATTCATTTTAAAATAGTGTAAATAATTTATATTTTTGTGTTTAATAAGTTAACTTTACTTAATATGTTGTATTTATTTTACGATAAAAATTGTAATATTCGCAAGCATTATAATAATGATTCAATGAAGACGTGACGAAAAATTGGAGATGCAGCTAAGTTGGCATCATTGTCGGCAACCAAATTTGGCGACTTCACGACCATGCTCGTGACCATTTTTAGCAATTTCGAGATCCTATGGATGCTTCTGGAAATTATTGGAGAAATCTATAACACGAAGGTGTATGGCGTAAGCGGATTGTTCCAGAAAGCGCTGGATTGGTAGGGCAAATCGGTTTTGGCGCTTCTTTTCAGTTCAATTCAATGTCTTACAACCCATTTTTACTAACTATACTATATATATAAATAAATTTATTACAAATCACAAAAAAACTTTTTTTGTATCTTGAAAGACGTATAACATTGAGCAGTATTTCTGGTAATATATTTTAAACCTTAGTATACCTCAAATCCTGACAATTTTCTTTCTTCAACAAAGGAAAGAATAATTCAATTTTGATACTTTTGTGAATCTCGCTAAATGATGTACGGTGGTGGCATTTTCTTTTTTTCATTTCACATGTAAAACTCACTTAAGATTTTTAAAACCTAAGTTTTCTGTCTATAATTAGAGATAGATAAATTTTGTACGCATCAGGTAATAAATTTATCCTAAATATCATTCGAATCTTTGAATACTGCCAATTTCTCTTAGACACAATTCAAAAACAATTTCTTTAAAAAAAATTGATAGTCAATGAATTGTAAATTTTTATTTCAAAAAGATGGGCTTACTTTTAAAACTACAAGACAAGATGAAAGGAAAAGTAAAATACTTAAAAAGGAGTGATAAAAAAATTGCAAACGTTTCCGTCTTTCTTTCAGTAAAAAAAATTACATACATAGATATTAATTAAATTTATAATTTTAAAAAAAAAATTACTTTTACCTATAACGAATAAGTTAAGAGCATGTTTTGATTTTTTTTTAGTTTCTTGTTCATATGGAAATATTAAAATGGAAAAAATTCATGTAACTCCATAGTCACATGATAACTGCAATCACGTGTTCCCTGCCCATCAGTTTACAAATCCATGTTGCATCAGAGCCATGTAATAAACACAATGTATTACCACCCAAGCAGCCGCTTCGTCTCTGTGTTACTAAAATTCTAATTTTTGCATGAACTTTGTTTCAACCCCTTAGTTGCTGATTAAAAGTTACTCGATTCACTCGATGCCACCATTTTTCGCGTAAGCATGGGCATGCCGATGTTGGGGGGAAAGAAAATGCACAAATAAGCAAATTTTTCTCTGAAATAAGTAGATCCTTCGCAAAAAAAACAGCTGCAAGGTTATTTTATTGTATTCTAAAACTTTCGGAATATTTAACTGCGCAAAGAAAATAATCGAATTTCGGAAAGACGTATATATACGTCGGATGCACTCAACGCATTGGTTGAAAAAGATGGATATATACGCAAGTTGCAGTTTATGGTTTAAAAAGTGTGCTTATGAAGTTAATAATAATAACGCTCACAGGTAAATGAAATGAACTTGTTTTAAAAATATGTGTATAAGTTTCTTTTTCTTTTCAATTTTGAATAAATTTGAAAAATCTTAATATTTGAACATTTTTACCCCATTATCAATTTTATCTTTTAGTAGAATAACAAATATGAATCTAATGTCAGTTTTGAATTCAATGAAGAACACGTTATTACATTTACATGCTACTGTCATGAACGTAGCCCAGCGTTTCACAAACTGCGGGGTGCACCCACCTAGGGGGCGTAATAACTCCACGAAACGGCATACACATATTAGAAAGTCAAAAACAAAAGATGTTCTTTAAAAAATTGTTAATATACTGAAAGTAAACAAACAAAATACATTCAGACATAATAAAAAATATAATATACATTTACACTGTTATAAAACACTTATAAATGTATCAGTAATGTACAATGTATATTTTATAATTAATATAATAATATTAAGTTAAGAATTACATTAATAATTACCTTTGACCCCACCCCAAGGGCTTGTCATATATAAAATTATATACAAAAATTAACACTTATTTTTGTAAATTACAGTTATTTCTGTACTTATCTAAACTTAACACTTATCAAGTTAATTTGTACGGTTTATAATTAATCCCTTAACTGCCGATTATAAGTTGGGCAATTCGCTCTGTTTTCCAAGTAGGGGAGAATATGGGAGGGAGTGAATGAGAAAAGGAATATATAAGCAAATCCTCTGAAATTAGTAAATCCTTCGCAAACACTGTAAAGATAATTTTATTGCATTTCAAAGGCTTCGGAATAATTTTATGGATTGTTAGGAAAATTTAATTCTTACTTCAAGTAGAATCCTACTCATTTTTAGGTGATCTAAAATCAACTTAACCACTTTGATCTCCACCCGGCACTTCATTTGACGACTATATTGGCATCTAATCTAATTTAAATTTAATCGAAATCGTGATTTCGTCATGTTATCTGTATCGTTTATAAGTGTTGTAAATAAAATTTGTATGATATGCTTTTACTACAGGTGTCAACTTTTACTACTGTTGCTCTCTGTCTTTGATCAACATTAAGGTCATAGGCCCCGACCATGCTGAAGTAATGGCTGATATTATCCCTGTAGTTTAAAGCAACCAGCTTGTAAAATTTTTTAGACGACGGGCTCGGTTTCATATATTAAAATGGATTCCAGTATTAACGCATTAGACTCCGACAACTACAACTCTTGGAGTAATGATATAAAAGTATTGCTAATGGACGCAATTGTTGGAGGATCGTCAGTGGAGCCGAAATAAAACCAGAAGATGACAAGAAACCTAAAGAAAAGGATTTCGAAGCTAGAAAGGATAGAGCATTCAGTACGATGTACTTGAATGTATCAAAGACATAGATGCATAATTGACGACATAGAAGATCCAATTGAAGACTGGAAACTTCTTGAAGAACACTTCAGACCCGATTCCCGTGCACGAGTAATTGGACTTACTGATCAATTCTTCTTGTATCGTATGAATGTACAAGAAGAAATCGGGGTTTATGCTGCTCGAATCCGGAACATAGTCAACCAGCTAAAGGATGCAGGGAGACCAGTCGATGAATGGTATCAAGCCTTTCAGTTAATTCGATTCTTGCCAACTGAATTCAGTGGAATTGTCCAGAATATCTATAGATGGAAAGATTCGGACTTCATTTTTGACAAGATCCTAAAGGAACTCATTGCTGAAGAATCAAGACTGAAGCAATCCACGAAGGATCAAAATGAAGCTTGTGCCTTCCAAATAGTGGAGAGAAATCCGAAACTCCTAAGAAAGAAATCTCATCCGCCGCCAAACAAGAACGTTGGAATAATAAAAGAGGATGTGAAAAACATCAAGTATTCCAGGAGCTCATACATAACAGAAGCAAATTTGAGTCAACACCATGTTGGATTTTTGATACAGCAGCTATCTCACATTTTTGCTGCCAAAAGAACTTTCTACAAAACATTCAACCAGTGAAAAACATGAGAACGACAGTTGCTGTCGGAGAAGTGATATGTGAAATTAAAGGCACCAGAACTGTTTTAGTATGCTCTTCCAAAGTGAAGGCGAGTCTGAAATTGTAGATTTTAAAAATGTTTTGTATTCTCCTAGTTACATAGAATCTCATCTCTGGTTCTTTAATTGACAAAGCAGATTCTAACTTTATATGTAAGAATGGGCAGATAAATGTATATGACAAATAGGGTCAAAAAGTATTTACAGCCAAAAAGGTTAATGGTTTATATTCTGTGAAACCTAAAATTGTTACAAGTCATATTCATAAGAATGTAAAGGAAAAGGTAAAATCTAAATCTGTAAATAAGATAAATCTAAAATTCAAACTTTCTCAACTTTTAAAGTAAACGATTTGCGTATATGGCATAGTAGAATGTGCATATCAATAAACGTTATATTATACAGACAAGTAAAAATAATGCAGTTAAGGGGTTGTCTAAATTAGAGTATGCAGATCTGAAATGTGAACCTTGTAAAATTGCTAAATCTCGTCGTAAATCATTTAAACCAATAGGCAAAGTACGATCGAGTAAGCCATTAAACTATTACACATGGATCTGTGTGTTCCTTTATCAGATGTATCTATTGGAGACATCGTTATTTTCTAAGTATTATAGATGACTTTTCTCGCAAAGTAATTTTTTTTCTTATTAAAGAGAAAAATGACGTGTTCTCGTGCTTCTCAAGTTAGCAAAAAAGAGCTGAACGATTTTAAATTCTAAAATCATAAATATAAGACAGAGATAATGGCCTAGAGTTCTGACATTCTGAATTTGAATCTTATTTAGAGATTTAGTATTAAAGCTGAAAGAACGAATACATATGCCCCCCCCAACAAAATGGAGTTGCTGAACGTTATAATTATACACAGTTGATGCGATAAAAGTTATGCTTAACTCGAGGGTTTGAGTAAAGGTTTCTGTCCGAAGCACTCTTATGCCATACGTTTGGAATAGGGTTTGCCATGGTATCAAAGCCTAACCCCATTTGAACTGTATATAGCCATAAACCTCCCATAAAACACCTAAAAATTTTTGGAAGCACCGCTTACTTAGGTAAACCCAAACAACTTAGGAAAAACTAGATATGAGGGCTAAAAAGGGAATAATGTTAGTTACGCATTAAAACCCGAGATACCGTATTTGGCTACCTAACGAATGAACAGTTGTCGAATCTATTAATGTATCTTTTAATGAAGATAATGTTTTAGAACCTATTAGCAGTGGAGCAATGTTGGCTTTAAAAGGAAGTCATATAACGTTATATCAAATTCTGATACTGAAACTGAGGAAGAAACTGAACATCAGAGTTCCCCTAAAATTTCTAAACCGGAAAGTTCTGAACAGGAGGGAGCATCTAATAACAGTAATTCTTCCAAAAGTTATTTGGCAACGGAAAGCGGTACCACGTAAGGAGAAATCTAGAACGGACATTTATTATTATGCAAAAGGATCGAAAGATCGCTTGCATTGTTTTAAGGACATTGAGGAATACTGTAGGAAACATAACTTGGAATATGACAAATCTTTATTTAATTTTTCTGGAATAAAAAATAAATATCTCCCCTCAGGCCGATAAATGGTATGATGCAATGAAAGAAGAAATGAAGATTATAACTGAACGGAAATGTTTGGAATCTTGTTCCGAAGCTAAACACTAAAGTTTTAGGTTGTCGCTGGTGTACACTACTATAAAACAAGATGAAAAAGGGGGAAGTAGTTCGTTATAAATCTAGATTAGTGGCTCAAGGATTTGGACAAATACAAGGCATTCATTACGATGAAATTTTTAATCCTGTAGTAAATTTTTCAATTATTAGAATGTGTTTTTCTGTATTGGTATGCAAGCAGAAATGGTTACACTTACAACTGGATATCAAGTGTGCCTATTTGTATGCTCCATTACAGGAAACTATTTACATGTCTCAGCCAGAGGGTTTTATTGATTCAAATAATCCTGACCATGTGTGTAAATTAAATAAAGCTTTGTATGTGTGGCTTGCATCAGTCTGGGAGGGAATGGTATTTTGAAATACACTCTGTTTCAGAGAATTTAAGCTTTAGAAAATTAGAATCTACTAACTGTGTCTATATGTTTCAGGATAAAGTAATTTTGCTGCTTTATGTCGACGACATTTTACTCTTCGCAAATCATATGTTTTAATTAAAGATTTATAATCTTTAAGTTCCCATTTTGATTTAAAATAATAGGTAAAACCCGCAAATTACTCGGTGTACAATTTGAAGAAATGAAAATGAACTTTTTATACATCAGTCGGAATATATCGATAAAGTTTGTGAAAAATATAAATTTATACTATCCTGTTACTTCATTACCTATTGCAGTCGGTATTGTTCTTTCTAAAAATCAGTGTCCAAGTACAGACATTGAAATATTAGAAATGTCTAAATTTCCGTATAGAAACTTTAGGAGTTTATCATTCCTAGCGGGAAGAACAAGACCTGACATTTACTATGCTATAAATATATTATGACAATTTCAAAGTAACCAGGATTAGTACACTGGAACGTTTTACTTAAATTACTTGGATATGTAAGTCAAACTAAATCTTATAAATTAAAATTGTCTGAAGTAAATGATTTAACTGTCAATGTATAGCGACGCTGACTTTGCAGCTAATCGAGATGATCGCATTTCAGTTGGAGGTTTAATTCTATTTATTGATCATTCACCTAAAATCAGGAAAACTTTTAACAACGTTGTGTTAGTTTATCCACAATTGAAAGTAATATGTATCACTATGCGAATCGCGGCTAAAGAATTGGTATAGATCATTAGAATATTAAAAAACTTGAAAATTTAATATTATAGAAACTAATGTAAATAGTTATCTTATTGTGACAATCAAGCTGCAATTGATTTTTCTAAATCCCCTATAGAAAATTCACGCTCTAAACATTTGATATTAAAGCCCTGATTTAACCCATTGGTGATGAAAAAAAGGTGAACTCGACAAAAAAGCAAAAGCATCTTGAAAACATATTGCACAAAGTTATCTCTACATATATCGTGCCATCTGCCCA
>BMAO01014677.1:0-33637 GCA_019973975.1 Trichonephila clavata | reverse complement strand
TCAAATAGTTCCTATGGCACTTGTCATGCATTTCTGACGTCAAGCTGTGATGTTTCTTTCGTTTGTGGATATGTGTGATTACGTCTAATTTTGTATATCTTGCCTCATATTTCTTCTTTTCCTTCCACTCGATATCACACCTATCATAATTTTTCTGCTAATTACTCCAACTACTCTTTGTTTCTATATTTGATTTGTCGATCGCACTGTGCCTATATCAGCCCTTTGAATTTGTCGGTCGAATTCGGAAACACCCTGCATATGTGGCCAATTATTCTACATATTTTTGGTTTCAATGATAAAATTTACACTCTTTTTACAGTTGTAAGAATATACTCAAGAAAATGTGTTCAATTTTTAATACTTAGATAAAAATCCATCTGGTTTCAAGTACTTTTACTCAAAAAGTATGAAGTGGAGTGTGACATATTTCACAATATTACGCGGTATGGTGGCGAGTTTGGTATGTCGCTGGCCTTCTGCACTTAAGTTGTACGTTTGACCCCGTACAAAGTCGGTGGATTTTCATGATGCAAAAACCGACAATGGCCATGTCGTATGCTGTAAAAGATCCTAGTTCAGTGGCATGTAAAATATCCCTAGAGTGTCTGTTTGTTTTGGGCGCTCTCAGCAAAATTAAATCCTAATAGGATCCTCAGAGCTCAGGATCTTCTCTAGGGAGGAAACTGGTTGTCAAAATTACCTGCGGTGATTGGTGTCGCCTATATAGTGCCACACTGAAAAGAAAATCCAGCTTCCGGGAATATACTCGGTCAGCAATGGTAAAACACCAATCCGCAGTTCATTGAAAATAACATTTTTCATTGATAATAAATTTTATATGATGGTATAAAGCATATAATTTTTAAGGCATAATAGATAATAATGCACAATATATCCAATTAAAAATGGTAAATATCTAGACAATCACCTTTCTTTTAAACTTTTTAACTACTTACTCAATGCATAATCTATCATTATTTTTAAAGATGTATATATTAAGTGATACCTCATTAAAAAGAAAATCCTAGTATATTGAGAGTGTTCAAATTACAAACTGTTACAGCATTTCACATACAACAATGATTAAATCATGTTACCGCTTATAGCGGATAATATTATTAAGCTCCAACTATTATTAACCACAAAGTCTCCTAATAAAGTCCTCTTTAGAACCTAATCCTCGGAACTAAAAATAAGCTTTTGCCTTCACTCAAGCAGAATGACAAGGTGTAGAACAAATTTGATTAGAGGATATTTGAGGTGGGCTTAAAATCATCAAAGGCGTCAAACTGTGCAGAACTCCGGAAACGAGGATCACTTGCTGGTGATTTAATTAGCGTCCTATAAGACAACAAAGGTGGATTTATTAAAATGTATGGCAGCGTTTTGTCCAATATTAATGATGGCTTTTTCTCTAACGTCTTGCCAACAGTATATTTAGAGTTGATTTATTTTTAACTTGAGAAGATTAAGTCTATGATATATTGGGTGACTAGATAAAATGATTTAATAATTGGTCTTTACCACAATTTGGACTTTGTATCATTTTGTTAAAATCCTATTAAATAACACAAAAGTAAAATTTTGGGAATAAGAATTGAATCTTACAACGTAGAAACAGGGCAAGCTTTAAATGACAAACATTCACTGTGGAGTAGTGGAATATTTTGCTTTTTAAGTTTTGTGAGAGCATATTTAAAAGTATTCAAAATATTTCGAGATTTTTTGTAAAATTAAACTTATTTTAAGTACAGTTGGACTCTGATTTAAGGAGCCCCTATTTAACGAATTGTTATCTTTCCTCGATTAAAATGAAGGCAAAAATCCCTATTTAACGAATAACAAACTACGATTTAACGAATTATTTCACCCACGTCAGTTTTTTTATTAGTTGTTTGAAAAAAGTTGGATTTTTTTTCAAATGACATTTTATTTTTGTCCGAAAGGAAAATAATTTTTTTTTGTAGTTAGTATTTGCGTTGAGGAAATTTTGATTTACAGGAGCCAATAAATAGAGATTCTAATGCAAAAATTGATAAAGAAACTCCTATCAAAACTGTTACATTTTCTAATATATTATAAAGAAGCGTGTGTAACACATTTTTTAAAATTTAATATGATGGATGTTTGCAAAATGTTTTAATAATTTACATGTGTTATTCATTATATGAACATTAAGAGGACTTTCATAATTACTTATAAGGCACACACAACAATCGCTATATATTTAAGCAGGAATTTATATTTCAGTACCTAAGCAAATAAGAGATACAGTCGGAACTCCGATTTGACGAATTCATCGAGACTGAACGTTTTGTTCGTTAAATCGGGGGTTTTCGTTACATCGGGAGTATCCAAGCAAATACAAATTTTTTTGAACTTACCTTTTGGAAATTCTATAATAAGTAACTACACAAAAAATATCCATAGTTGAAAATTAGACACATTTTAATCAACTTCTAAAAATACTATTAGTAATTACTATGCGCAAGATAATAGGAAATTTGAAAATACTGACTAATAGATGTATTGAAATCTTTTTGATTCCTGACTCGAAAAAATTCTTTTTCGAGGGAATTGAAGGAAAAAAATACTGCATCTTATACATCCTGCTATATAAGAGAGAAATATATTTACGCAGTTTCCAAACAATTATTATATATAATGATAATTTGCTTGGAAACTGCGTAAATATATCAAATTATTATATATACTAATAATTTGTTTTGATTTTCTTAATTTAATAATACCACTACAAAATGTTTTTGTTGGTTGCTGCTTCTTTTCCGTAGTGATTTTTAAATGCTCGTGGCACATAAATAACTGCAAGAAAACCATGTATGCTGTAATACGCAAATACTCTTCTCTGTTATTGTCCTTGTGTTTGAATTTCAATCACGGTGAACTTGAATGTGTTTGATCATTGGTAGAAAAAGAAAGCTTGCCATATTTCTCTTTACATTCACGTATATCTTTTTGTAACAAGGGCAACAAATATAAAAAAAAAGGATTTTTTTAAAATTGGGTCAATCATTTTTACTTATCCCCGTATATGTAACTGAATTTTTAAAATATCACAAAAGCGCTCATTGTTTTATTTAAGCATAAAGTATTTTAAAACTGAAAATAAATTACTTGGAACTAAAGGGAATTATTAATAGTATCTGAATATAAATGCGTAAAATTTTATTATTCAATACTTCCTGAAATTTCCATTTCTTGACGAATATTTTAATTAATGGAGTATATGTTTATTTAAGTAACTTTAAATATGTTCTTAATAATTATTATACATTTCTGGAATGTATATATTATTTATAAGCTGTTATAAATTCATTAAACGCATTAAAACATAGCAAATATAGGAGAATTATCGCCTCCCTCCCCGTATGTAAAGTTTAAATATAGGATTACAAAAAATTTTACTTCATATGTAAATAGATTTCTAAACACGAGGCCATATTTTAACTTCTTTTGTAATGCTAATTGGGGCTTCAAGCTATGTGCACAGATTTCACGAAAAGGAAATATGTAATTACTTATTTTCTTCGAACTTTATTCAGGTGTATTTATTGTGCAAAAGATCGTAATTGCTAAAAGATGAAAATGATCCTGAAACATTCTGTACATGTCTTAGAATTTCATAAGAAAAAAATTAGGTTTTACCAAGCATTTATTTAACGTGTGTGCCGCTATGTTTATAACAAGTAATATGAAACAAAATTTAATTCAATTCCTACTTAGATCAACAAAAAAATATATTTAAGTTACTTTTTATTAATTAATTACAATTAATATAAATATGTATATACATATGACAGAATCACAACATTAAGTGGCAATTAATTTTTGTTAATTATGATTAAAGTATCGTATTGTCATCCAAACCAATAGTGTATATAAAACTACAGTTGTGACGGATCTATACGGTCTTTTGATTAACATCCTCTATTTTCTGTAAGATAATTTATTTATTTCAACCAATTTTCACCGAGAGTCAGGCGTGATTTATGCAAATAAGATATATTATATAAGTTCGTGTTTTGCGAGTTATTAAGTTAAGTAAAGTGAAGTAATAGAAGAGAGAAGTCAAGTGAATTAAAGACCGGGACGTCAGCACAAGTTGTTGACAATCGTAAATAGCGGCTACGTGTGGAAGTACGCGAAGGGAAGCGGATTGAAGATTGTGAATATCCTTATTACAGAGCGTGGATTCATCAGCCATTCTCCCAGCCAGTAAAAAGGCGAAGTCATCACGAAGGAGTAGCCGATGTAAAATATAAGGTCAGTGAGTTTATTTGAGATATTGAGATTATTCGTGCGTGGCATAGCCGTAATTGTGCGTGTTTAAGCTTTCCTATATTCCGTTGATATTCTGTTAATCCGCTAGTAGTGTGAGTCCCAGTTTCGCGTACTCCACTCTTATTTATTTTTCTTAATAGAATTGTGTGTGTTTAACTTATGTGCTGAGTATAATCAATAAATTTATTTGATTTGAAATTATGTCTTTTGATCATTTAAGTCCACCTACACATCTCGCAGAATTTTCAGATAGACAGGAAATTGGTAGTGTAAGGGGTGGCTTTTAGTCACGACACAGTTCAAATTTTCAGCTTTGAAACGTGAGAAAAAAATTATTTTAAAGTTCTGACCAAAGTCGCTATAAATGAAGTCAGCGTGGCTGTATCTGTAATTCTGTCAATAATTAATTTCAGTCTATTAATTGTAACTAATTATAATTAATTTATCGTATTGTTACCCACAACAGTAGAGTATAGAAAATTTCCACACAAATGAGAGCTTTAAAATGTGAGAAAAAAACCTTTTCACAAGTTTTGGCACTAGTTGCCAAAATGGTCGCTAATTCGCCAAAAATGATGCCAATGTGATTGTATTTGTAATTCTTTGAATAATTAGTTTTAATCCATTAATTTTTATTCATTATAATTAAATTACTGTGTTGTCATCGAAAGTAAACGTGTATATAAAATTTCAGCTCAATTGAGTGATTTAAAAAGTTTTTTATTAACGATTGAAAATTTGAACGAGATAAATCTATATATAAATATATATAGATAATGTTAACTAATAGTAGGAATTGAAAAAACATGCAATTTTGTAAATAAATAGATTAAGAATAATGATGAACATGCATTATATGCACAAGGACTTAGCAGAAATTAATGTAAAGCTTAATGCACACATATAAAAACAGACTTGATTAAATTTCACTTACGTCATATAAAAATACATAGATCTTGTTATCGTCTAACAATTTCTTGTCTATTCTGGAAGCAGTAAAAATTATCATTTTTGAAAACATTTAATTCTTTAAAAACGTTAAATTGAAATCTTGATATGCAAAAGTTGGTAATAAATTTAGATTTGGATTAAATAATTGTTCAAGTTAATTCGATTCCTTAATTTAAATCAAGTTAAATTACTGTGCATTTTATTGCCACTAAAGATACATACATAGGCTTATGCCCGTTAAATCTGGCGATGCTTAAAATCCTCCCGTTTGTGAGGTGTGTTAGTTTGTATAGGGTTGTGGTTCAGGTGTCGTCCTCGTCACTTGACTAATTTTCAAATTACGAGGTAGGTCACCCATAGCTCTTGTGTTGTTTTATTGTTAGACGTTAAAAACACTCCTTGTACTATTTTATTTCACTTTTTATGATAGCATACGCTTTAAAATTATTTTGAAATATAATACAATCATTTCTTTTAATAAATAATTAGCTATACGAAGGGAATATATAATTAAAAAGGAAGTAATATTTTTAAATAAGGATCCATTCCATCATCTCAAAAATATGTTTTTAAATATCAGTACGGTAAATATATGTGTTAGTGAGATTTTCGCAGTTTTATTAACCTAAATATTTGTTGATATATCTATCATTTGTTTCCTTATTTTATATCCTATGTATTGACTCTTCCATAAACAGTCGTGGATAAATGACCTTCAGCAACTGAAGCACTTTAATATTAAAATGTATTCACATTGACAAATTAAAGTCATTATTTCATATAATTTGACATTTGAATCTATATTAAATTTCTTCATGACATCTTAGTTAAAATACTTTTCGTGTCTCATGTATTACAATAAGGAGGGTAAATAGCTTAAATACCATTACAATAAAAAATGTATATAGTTGATATTTCCACTACAATTTTAACAGGACCGTATATTCTAAATATGTTTTTTTAAGTTTTAAATGATGGAAAGTATTTTAAATTATTAGTTTATAATTAAATACTAAATTCTACAAAATTTACTCATAACACTTATATTTATTTCCAATAAAACCAAATAAATAACATTTTTTTTTTACGATTAAGAACTATACACATTTTCAAGATAGTAAAATATTCATTGGTATTTATGAATGAAAATAATTTTTAGCATGTATTGCATAATTATAGTGTCAATTGTAAATATAGCAAAACAATGTAAAAAAAATATTTGTAATACATATTTAAAGCTGATAAAGATTGTGTTAAAGAAAAGAATGCGTAATATAAATTCGGAAAAAATTATTCATTAAATAGCTTGTACAGAGTATATCGTTAATCTATAGTTAGCTATTGTTTATTAAGAATTTGTTCAGCTGTACTATAAATTAAACAACATATGTGTATTTAATTTAAACACTTGGACAGTAAAAATGATTGTTCTACTTATATATGATAGTATCATTAAGAATATAATCTATGTATATAAAGCATATATTTGTGCAAATTTGGGTGAGAGAAAAGCAGCTCACGATTCCAAGTAGTTGAACATTAGCAAATTTATTAATGACAGAGGATAAACGAATGACTACAAGACGACAAATCGACGTGCATACACAAATAAATATTAGCTGCTTGCCTGATTATCCCGAGTTACTTCGGGTTCGTATATATTGCAGTTAATTATTATCCTGAAAAATCTCCGGCAAAGCATAATTTGTCAGTATGATTTGTTTCATCACGGGTTTAATCGGCCTGGAGGAAATGAAAGGAAATATTGAGGTTTGATTGGAGATTTGCCAAGTTTTGTGGGTTTCGTGGCTCTTTGGCGGGTCTGGCACGTGTTTTCAATATTGTATAGTATGCTTCAACTTGTGGATTATTAATGTATAAAGAAAAATAGTTGCGTTGAAAAAAGTAAAACAGTGGCAATGACGCAAGGTAACGAACGCGAGGATTTTTCAGATAGTGATTATGAAGAGGTGGACATAGAAAACATTGGAAGTGATTCTTCTGTATGTAGCTTTACTGAGACAGTGAGCTCCCGTAAAAGAAATTCCAGAAGTAAGCCAGTAGGAAAAGAGACCACATACCAGTGTAAAGAATGTCAGATATCACTTTGTGTTGCCCCTTGTTTCAAAAACTATCCAACAAAGACTAATATTTAACTTCTTTCCATTTGTCCGAGATAACTCGGGATGGTACACTAATATTAGAACTAAATGCTTTTACACTCGTAAAAAAATTAAAAATTCAACTTAAAACCTACTTATTTAGTTTTGTTTTATTTAATTCTATTTAATAATAATTTTAAAAAAAATATGATGATTTTTTGCAATTTTTTTCAAAAAAATTCGTAAGGGAAGCGGTTAAAGCAGATTATTTATTGTAAAGAAAAAACGGCACTCGTATAAACAAACTTTACATGTGCTTTATACACTACTCTCTTGAATAGTTCCACTGGTAGGCAGATAAAGTCTCTTTGTCTTTTCGTTGAGGATGCACAAGCAGATTCTGATCTCAACTAATTTGACTTTTGACACAAATGTTCCTTATGTTGCCTCATGCAAATTTTCAGAAGGGTTAATTCACTGACTTATCAATGGTCCTTGGCTAAATCCTTTTTCGCTAAATGTATTGACAAATTTGTCACCAAAGTCAATAAGGTTGACAACATGGTAACCCTGGCCAGATCTTCTAGAATTGCCATTACCCCTTAAGTCTTCAGTTCTTTGGCCCAAAATGTCTCAAAACGGCACGTTTTTTTAATTGTCTTTTACTTAGCACAACACTTAACAGAATGCGAAAATGGAAGAATTTTATTTTAATTTTTTCAATGTTCAAGCTTCACTTCCAAATGTTTGCTTTTTAAAAGTACATTCTGCATGCTATGAAGAATGTTTCACGAATCTTAAAAGAATTTCTGTCATACTTACAAACAAATTTCATGTTCGTATCTCTTTTTCAAACAGTTGAGGATAGTGCCTGTGCATGCACAGGCAGTTTAAAGTACGATGTAATAAGTAGTCTTACATTGCTATGGGGTCAGAGATAATATCGGCTTTTTTGGATCATCTTTCCATTTTCCTTTCTTTTCAAGCAACGAATTGCGCATTGCTTTGCCCCAATTCCTGTTCGTTATCGAATATTGTCAAGAATGTAAACTCCTGCCTTAAATGAAAGTCTGACACAAATTAGGAGTATATTTCAGTACCATGGGCAAACAGCATCTGTTAAAAACACACTAGCACTAATAATCTCACTATAAGAATTAAAATAATAAGCAAATCAAAGATAGAAAAAAGAAATATCAGTGCGCGTGCAGAGCGCAAGCAGACCGGTTGTGGATAGCTCCCAGTAGTCGGTTCAGTGTACGGGAAAACTTAATAAGGAGTTAATCTTATTTTTTAAGTTCTTGCAAGAAAGATAACTTTTCCTGTAAAATCAATTTTTCACAAGGAGAGCAACGTTGCAGGGCAAGCAACACACGCTGTTACAATAGTAAAAGACAGTGAGTGATCTTCAAAATTTTCAATTCATGGAATCCATAGAATTTCAAGTTGCTTTAGTGGAACCCCTGGAACTAGAAAATGTTTCCATACAACCCCATTCCAAACACATTCTTCGAAGAATTATATCTCAAAACAATATTTAAAGTAGATCAACACGTTATAGGTATTTTATGTAACGGCAATTAAAAATGTATTGAATTTATTATTAAAAAATTCTGATCTAATTTTAATACAATTTACTCTTTAATAATAATTATTTGGGATCAAAGTGTCACCTATCCATGCATTATATTTGTAACTGGGATATGTGCTTGTTTTTTCCCCACACAAACTGACCAAATCTAAAGCAATTGAGATTAAATACAATCGCATTAAATATTTTGAATTTAATTTGTTTTTATACTTTGTGTTTGTAGCCACTAATGTTGAGAAATATATTTCTCTTAAACACAATGCTCTGAAAGGCAATAAAATGTTTATAGATTTCTGAGAAATCCCGTGTATTTTGCATGAGAGTGAGAATTTGCAACCTAAAATTTAGAAGCTGATCTTGCTTAAATTTAGATTTTAACATCGAATCCGTTGATAAGTTGTTTCCTGTCCTTCATTATAGGAGTTTTTCCACAAGCTCAAAAAAGTGTATTTTCCGTTAGAAAACTATTTAGTTTTGCAAGACATTGGGCTAACTAAAGAGTATAAAATTATTTCGTGGAACACGAGATAGTAAATAATAGAAGACTCACAATCTAGTAGGAAGTATATATATAAAGATAAAAAGTTTTAATATTATTTTATAACAGTATAATAAATGTTTAAGAAGTGTTGCAAAATAAAGTTTTTATATGTGAATATTTTTTTGCACACACAGTTTTAATGAAAATATTTGTAACTATATAAACTTCATAGAGAATGTGAATCCATTTTATATTCTCGGTTTTTTTTCTTCTTGTGACTCGTGGAAACCCATGGTTCCGTGGAACAACGTTTGAAGACCACTGATATATGATTAAGCAATTTTTTTCTGGATCCAATAAAACAGTATTTGTAGCTACTATTAGGCTTCGTAAAATGACTTTGAATAAACCTGATCTCTCTCTCTCTCTCTCGTGCATGTATCATTTTAATTAAGAAACTCGTAAATTTTATTTTAGTTGTGAGCCTTACATTTTAGATAATAATTAGATGCCATTCAAAATGAATTATTTTCATAATTAATAGTGAAAAAAAAACTTAAGGTAGCCTAATATGCTTGAGGTATGAAAATATTTTTTAAAGTTTAATTATAATTTATATACTTTATTTTGTATTCAATTTTATTTATAAGTGATATCAAAATGATCTTATAAAGTGCAGTTTTCGATTGCTTCTCAGATATGAGTTTTCATTATATGGCAATTCTTAATTTTAAGATAATATTATTCATTTTAATATAAATTTATTTCATATCTGTCACTTATAACATGATGATTAATTGCATAAAATACACGTTTAATTAAATATTTTTATATTGAGGTATGGTGAATTATTACTTTATTTTTCTTGTACATAATTTTTAAGCAATCTTATTCATTTGACAACGGCATTGTTAATATAGTTAAAATTTATTAAATTAATTCATTACTTTGATGTAAAAATCTTGCTTATAAAGCCTGCATATAATACACACAATACCTTTTAGTTATTCTTTCTGGATTATAAGTCCTTATAATTTTCAAGAGAAAACTGATGATGTTTTTCAGCGATAAAAAAAAACCCTATATTATACATAAAGATATATTTTTTCAATATAGCTTTTTTATTGCATTTGTTACCCCTCATCCTTTTACTTTACAGGAAAATTCAAAATCGTGTTACTTAAGCACAGGATTTGGAAAAGCATTACGGAATGCTGTTAGTAAACGAGAATCTAATCCTCTTATCGCAATACAGCTAAAAAATAGTTTTTTTTAAAACCAATTTTGCAAAAGGCTGATTGCATTGGAAGCCCATTTACGGTTTTTTTTACCAGTAAGAAAGAAAAAATATGGTACCTAACAAAATTTCTTTTCTTCAGTTTTTACTAGCTACGTTAGTTTTACTTTAAAAAAACCATTAAAAAGAAAGAACTGTTTTGTAGATTTAATTAAATTATTCTAAGAACACATTTACCTTAACAGATTATGGAGCTTAATTAATCTAATTAGTTAATACAAATCCTTAATTACTAGATTGTTATTAAATTAAAACGGCTTGATGGCTGTACTTTTTATTTACTTATTAATGCATTAAAAACTAATACATTTCTGTCCCTAAAAGTACTTATTATCATTTTAAGCAAACAGAGATAATGCGTAATTTATCGTAAATATTAACTTTGCTAATTTTAATCTAATTTACATAACGAATAGATTTACAGGAAATAGATTTCTTTTTGTCAGTCTGAAAATAACTAAAAGATAACTTAAGTTAGGACTTCTGAGTGGGTAAGTGGTGTGTTGTAATCCGAAACTCACCCAATCTATCGGTGAGAGCAGAGACGTCTAAAGCCTGAGCCAACTGTGCCCGGGCCTAGGGTCTCGCTCTGGATGGGGGACATCGTTTCGTCCTAGACTCTGTCTTAATAAGATCATGATCCCAAAAATTGTAATATTCCAACACATATTCTCCAGAAAAAGGGGAGTTTCTAGCTGCATGTCACCTGACAAAAGTAATAAGACTATTATCATCTAATGAAAATGGTCCAATTTTGAGCCTAGGCCTATCAAATGTCATTTCTTAGTTGAAATGCGGCCATGGGTCGAGCCAGTTTGTACCTAAGTATCTGAAATTGTGAGTCCTTCACATTAATTCGTTTCAAATTACCGTTTGAACGAGTATTTGGCAATGCATGCGATATACTGTTTACATTGAAATGTTTCAGGTAGGGCCTTTTGTAGGGTCCTACGGTAATACTATTGGGCATGTGGGCTGCTTGCAGCCCTCAATCCCATATCTGCAGATTGGTAATGAGGCGGCAGTGTTCATTTTCTTCCTGGGAGATGGACACTTCTGATTGTCTGAGCCAATCGTTTGGAAAAGTTCCACTTGATCTGGCGATTTTGAGTACATGGGAGAACGTTAGTTGAGTGGTCGCTCTCTGATTGGATCTTGGCGTATGAGGAAATTGACTGTCATTGGCTACTCAAAAGTCTAGCTTGCAAAGTAGAATAAGATAGTGCGGGTGCGGCTTGTCCAGTAAGGAGAGATACAGACACAAAATATTTTAAAGTTTAAAAATTTAGCAAGTTAAATGTTCACTAAATAAGATTTCTCTGAAAAATTAAAAATTATAATGGGTTATAAGAATTGAGAAATATTCTTCTAGGTCTTTTAGTAGTAGTATTTGGATTATAGTCGAAAGGATTTAGAATATTTGCATTGTTAGTATAAGTAGATAATTAAAGAATTTTTTACAATTTTTTGAATGTGCGATTTAAAGCTATTAATTTTAACGGCTTTACGGATATCGTAATTTCTCATCGTCATATAACGAGTGCCTTTTACACGATCATCCGAATAATAGAATTTTGAAGAGTATCTAGTATATTCTTATTAGTTTTAGAGGCGTATACAGGACTCCAGGGGTCCTCAAGATTTCTCTGGGCTAAGGGCCTCAAAGAGTCTTAAGACGTTCCTGTGTGAGAGAGAGTTCATCGAGGTTATCTCCCACGTTGGCCGACCTGCAACTTTGACATCCATTAGAAATGCATTCCAAAATGCATTCTGCGACAGTTTAGAAACAGCCAGAGGCACAAACTTTAGGAATACCTTACGGTCTACCGAGTTGGTACGTGTGATTGATTGTTATGTTTAAGAGCATCTGAAAAGTTTATAATTCTTTATGAATCGGTATGTATTAAGATATGATGAAAAATTAAATGATTGAACACAAATTTTAAACTATTATTCTGCGTTTCTTATTTCAGCGCAAGTCGTTGTGAAATTTTTCTTCAGATGGTAATAATTTAAATTATATTAAACTGCTTAGAAGAACTATTTTGTTTTACATTTGGGAATTGATTTTAAGATAAGGTTTTATTTGTTTGTTTTTCGTCTCTTAAAAATATATATATATTTTCAAGATAAAAAACAATAAATATCAAACGCTGTTTACACAAAGTTCTTACTAAAGATTTAAAAAAGAACGGTATACTCCACTTGGAATTCAAATATATTTTTAAGTGTTTTTTCCAAATACTTTTTGTTTAAATTTTATTTCACTTTTTTTTTTTTTTATTCACCAAAATCTTTTGAGATTGTTTTCCAGACTGACATAGGCTATTTTAATATTCATAAAAAAAAAAAAAACGAAACCTTACGAACGTTATATATATATATATTTTTTTATTCAAGAATGCAAATGTGATATTTGTTTAAGAAATAAATGTATTCATCTGAGTATCAGCATATTTTAAAACTTTCTAGATTCCTGTCCTTTGACATTTGCATAATTCCGTCTTCTAATGCGTCATTTGCGAAACGTTTTGTATTTTACATAAAATTATTATTTAATTTTTTTTTAGATCGATAACAAAATGTTATAATTCTGCTTTGGTTTTTTTTTTATTGTAATGAAAAGCAAAAATAAAACAATACACAAAAAATAATTTTTTAAAGAATTCTGTTTTGTGATCACAATTTATTTTAAAGGATATTAAGTGTAGAAACATAGAAATCTCATGGATAAATAATCGATTTTAATTCTTATTTATTCAAGAAACCCAAGCAATATGTTTAATTTTAAGATCTCATGAACATATTTTCCAGACATTAATAAATGACACCTAATAATATGAAGTCAGCTTGTAAAAGTTGAATTTTTAAAGAATGAAAAATCACATTAGCCCCATATAAGGTGCACATAAAAAATAATTTACGATACAAAAGATATTTCAACCACTACATTATTAACAAAATTAAAAAAATAATAGTTTAAATAAACTAAAAAAGATAATTTTATAATTAATCTAACTAAGATGTACCTTAATCTTTTATTCGCCAAATCTGACAATGGGATCTGAAATTAGTTGCCAGATGCGAGATGGGATTTGAAGATGGGAAATCTTTAATCCTGATGAGCCTGATCAGGACCTTGGTACAAAATTATTAAATTATTGTATTGTCATCGGTCCTGGACAAGTGAGCAAGTTTTCGAATTAATCTGACATTTTAAAGTGGGTGAAAAGGGAGTTCACAGATTCCGTTACATACAAGTGACGCTTTGAAAGGGTTTTAATAGTCTTACGCATCAAATTAGATGACTGTGAATGAGAGTCATATTAAAATCACTCAATAAAGCAATATGAGCGTTATTGGTGACGTACCTCTTTATTTTGATCTTCGATCAAATGACAAGGATGGCACTTGAGCTCTCATCACTCTCCTATCTACCACACCAACGGGAGGATATTAAGCCTCGACATACTAACATCCATCAGCTATTTTTATACAGTGGACCTTCAGGAGCACCAGGACCCGAACCCGTGACACTATAGCCCACGAATTTGGGACCATAACATCTAGGCTACTGCAGTCACATCAAATTAGTTAGTACACCGACAGAAAGAGATATTTATAAAACTTATAAACAGATATATAAGGGGTGTTCAAATGAAAGTGATTCGAGATGTGTATGCATGAGATGTATAAGTCGGAAATGAGACAGATACAGCGAAAAAACAACAGTACTTAATACGCGAAATGCATACAAAGTTTGTTAAGGAAAAACACCCATGGCATTTAAGCAGACGTTCCTTTGCTTAGGAAGTTTACGAATTCCGTTCGCGAAGAATGAAGTCAGTTGATCATGAAACCGCGTGAGAACTGCAGTCTTGACGTCATCGTTGGAGTGAAATCGTTCACCCATTAGGCTACCAGCATCACTTTTGCGACTGACGGCTGAGCTTTGAATTCTTAGGGCCTTTGTAAGTCGAGATGTTTCCATTGCATGCTGACGGCTGAGCTTTGCATTTTTAGGACCTCTGTGAGTCGAGATGTTTCCATTGCATGCTGACGGCTGAGCTTTGAATTCTTAGGGCCTTTGTGAGTCAAAATGTTTCCATTGCATGCTGACGGCTGAGCTTTGAATTCTTAGGACCTCTGTGAGTCGAGATGTTTCCATTGCATGCTGACGGCTGAGCTTTGCATTTTTAGGACCTCTGTGAGTCGAGATGTTTCCATTGAATGCTGACGGCTGAGCTTTGAATTCTTAGGGCCTCTTCGAGTCGAGATGTTTCCATTGCATGTTGAGGGAATTCCGGCTGGAAGTGGTGACACCAGGTTTTATTCTGCCACTATATGCTGCACAAAGTCGTCACCGCCATCCCTGTAGCGCAACAAATGTTATAAGCTCAGACTCATTCCGGCCTACACTTTCCCAGTGTATTACAACCACTTTATTACAGCTTGCTGATCCGTTTTGGACGGAGTTGCATCCATACCAGCCATTTTTAAATAAATGCCAAGTCCTGCCCAATGCAGTTATCACAAATCTATTTGCGCACACGTGTGAGTGGTACATACATTTTCACTGTCGTGTTTGTTTCAGGAAAATACATTGAAAATTGCTCAAATGTAAAGCTTCGAATTATTTTCATTTGAACACGCCTTATGCAAAAGGTAGTGCCGAATCCTTGTTACAGATCTTAAAGAATCTTATTATCTCGCAAGAAAATAAAACTTTAACATGTTTCTTTTCTTTAATTGTTGGATAATTCTGCTTTTTAATATAATATGCATTTAATTAGGAAAATTAATTTGTGCTCAACAAATGTGCTGCTTCAAACGGATTCTAACTGGTAACTGTATATTATCCCTTATACCAAAATGAACCCAAGAGTTTTCTATAAAAGTAATTTTTTTATATTAAAATGATACATAAAAGTTATCCAGAAAAAGATCTTTATTCAGATATTTATTGGTAGATCCAAACAATTTGATTAATATAATTATAATGTTATGTATTATGATATTCGTCAATATATATGTCTTCATGTCGTTACACATCGTCGAAACTAATATTCATTTTTCTTAGATTCCATGTAAAAATCCGGACGGCATTTTCAGCAGGAAAAAAAAAGATTACTTCCTCAAAGCATAGATAAAGAGTAAATATATACATCGTTTATAGTTTACCAGAATGTCTGGCCGCTGAAAGATAGCTACATGTAACGCATGTTCTGTGACAGAGTGATTACAATTTGGTTTTTCTTGTCCCTCTGGGGAAAAAGAAAATGGTATTGTGTGGAGATTAGTTTGCCTTAAGTTATTACAAGATCTCTGAATCTAAGATCCCAACGAAACTGATTATAACACTTTATACGCCTTTGTAGTATAAAAAGTTGCAACAGTCTCATGTCAAGACAATTAATATTTTATTGTTGAGATATATATTGTCAATTCAAGACGGATTTTTATTTTTATTATAAAGTAATGCGAGATAAATTGTTTACTATTTTTGAGCTTGCATTATTTTTAATGAGAAAAAACTTTACCAAAAAGGAAGAAAAAAGTAATTATCGAGCGATGAATTTATATTACCAAGGGGGACATTTTGTATTAACGAAATGATATAACACTAAATAGGTTAAATACATGGGACGTCATAATCACCAGATAAAGTTACGTGTTTTCAACGAATCATTTTATAAAACCATGTGAAGTCATAGTCACATGACAAATACATTCACGTATTTCCAACTGATTGTTTCATGCCCTTTGCTGTTGCCAATTTTTTCTTGTTGTAGAAATTTTCTGATAAAAAGTACATATTTGTCAAAAGTAATAACGTAGATAAAAAATCCAGTTGCACTTTACTGAAAAATATACGTTTAAAATAGGAATTTTTTTTAATTTGAAAAACTCTTGATACTTTAATATTGGAAGGGGGGGAGAGTCAAAATCAAGTAAATCCCACCCTGATATAAGCAAGCCATTTGTAAACCCTCTCAACGTTTTTTTATTGCATTCTAAAGCCTGCAAGATAGTTTTACAGATATCAACGTAATGCTAAGTTTCCTGCTTTGGAAAGGAAATATGTACCAGTTAATGCACTGGTTGAATGGAGTGTATATATATACATTCACGGCAGATAAGGGATTGAAAAATCCTTTATTTACATACTAGTACTTCACGTAACATGTTTTTTGTTTGCATATTGATGAAGAGAAATTTTTTCGCTTCCATAATATTCAAGATGTTCCTTTCAAATAGGACTGTAGTTTCGTATTTACCATTGCAGACCTAGTGCATTCCTCATAAGCTGGTATCACATTTTAATGGGGCACAAAATAATTTATACCAATTACTACAATGTAATTTTGACGCTCAATTTCTTCCCTAGATGGAGGCACCTGAGCTCTGAGAATGCGAAACCGTACTAGGAATTTAATTTTGTTAAGAGCACCCAAGCAAAACAGGCACTTGAAGGATCTTTAGCATGCTGCGCAATCACACGACATGAACGCTGTCGATTTTTTGCATTTTGAAAATCTACCGATTTGAGCCCTGGTTTAACTTACAAACTTAGGCGTGGAAGGCTAGAGCTAAGCAAACTACACCAACCAGACGGTCTACATATATATCCAAGATATCATTCCAAATACAATTTCTTAGCTTCACATGAATTCGGAAGAAGTTAAATATTTTATTTTCCCATTTGAAAGTTATAAAAATATTCTAATAGAAATAAGCAAAATGAAAGAAAAAATTTTGATTATCAGGTTGTATATGAAAAATACGCAGTACTTAGTTGACGACATCATATGGCTGCATATAGTTGATGACATCATATGAAAAACTTATTTGGAAATCTTTGTTGGTCGGACGTTAATTATGTTTCCAGTGCTAAAATATATAAAAAAAAAATTCAAATGAATATAATTTTTTGAAATTAAAATTAAATAATTTGAGTATTTTACAAATTATTTATAAAGGAATCAGGTTTCAAAGAAATGCGAAGTGTTTAAAAAATAATCATAAATTTAAAAAAATTACGCATATGAAAAAAACAAACATTTCTGTAATAAATGTTAAGTAATTAGTACGTGCTCATGTATTTTCTAAAATAATAGTTTTGGATGAATAAAACTTTGTAAAATTATAAATGTATCGTACTCTTTAAAACCTACCTAGTTTAAGTAATATATACCTTTTGTATTTCAAAATATTTGAAACTCCCCCATTACGTCTATCTGCATATCTGCGCATGTGCTACCGTACATCACCTCACTTAATCTCCTGATTGGTCTTTCTGTCCGCTCTGCCTCTTCGTTCAGCTGATATGCTAATTTTTCGACTTCGTCCGTAATTTTTGCACACCAGTGTATATAGATGTTTTTTTTTAATTAAAAATGTAAATTTTTATTTTTTTAAAATATAATTTATTACTCTATATAAGATAAGCTGCAGTGTAATAGGGATAAAAACACATTTAACTTCATAAATCAACTTATTGCTAGTAATAAGAGCGACTGTACGAGAAAATACCATGCGCAACGTATGACTTAATATTGCTTCAGAAATGTTTCTTATTTTCAAATGCTTATAATTTTTTAAATTATTATTATATTTTAAACATTTACACTTTTTTGAAGCCTCATTCCTTTATAAATAATGCGTAATCGATTCGAATTATTTAATTTGAATTTTAAAGAATTATATTTATTTGAAAATCGTTTATATTTTCAGCCCGCGAGACAAAGTTAAGACCCACGAGACCCTTAAAAACAATCAAATGAATAAAATATTTGCATATAAATTCCGCGTCTTTTACTGTCTGTCCATGATAACATAATTGTGGATATTCTTATCATTTCACAACTGAAGATGCCGTTTCAAATCACTCTGCACTGCAGTTCCTAATTACAGTGATAATGAGGCCACAAATAAATCGTCTGCGTGTATCCTGAAAGCTGGCGAAGTGCACAAACACAGCAGCTTTGTTGGATGTACGCCGTGCCTAATTTAAAACGCATTAGACCCATCGCAATATGGTGCAGCCTTGATGCACAGAATTGGAGCCGGCTGTTGTTAACCATTTGAAGCTTCGAGCGAAGAAGTTTTAATGGGGGTCATTTAAATGTTAGTTATAATAAATCGACTCTCATTTCTCATTGCACTAAAGAGAAAGATGAAGGAAGAATTAAATTTGAAAGTTTGGAATGCTGCGTTTACGCTAAGATAAGAAGAATGTAAATGTAGAATTGGAATAATTTTCTGTATTATTTATGTTGAGTTTTGAGGGAGAAATATTTAATGATATTTTAATTTATTTGGAGAGCGTATAAGTATTTGAATGACATATATAATAAACTTACACATATTCAGTTTTAATCATGGAAATTGCAATCATATGTATAGCAATTAAAATATTATTTTTAACAAATTGTTCCAAGGGTATTTGTTTTTATTTAGCAAGATTTTAAATTCTTGAAAATATTCGATAAAGAACAGGGACTGGAAAGGCAATGTGCAATTTGTTGATTGAGTAGAAATGAAGTTGGAAATATAATCCGAAAAAAAGCGGTATTATGTATGTCTCCATTGCAATGTGTAAGACTTAGTATTACACAATGCTTCAAATGGTGTATGCATATATGAAATAATTTTTTGAGTATCACAATTTCAAGAATGTGATGGATTCCTTATTTAGATCATTGTTTATGATGGTTGACGTTTTCTTTGGATGGGATTGACGAGGCAGTCCTTCGATTAATTAAATCTGTTTAATTCCACATCTTGATACACATAAGCGTGTTAAACATAAAGCATGGACACAATACAGATCAAAGAAAACGAATGCACAATGAACTGCAGCCGCTTACATGTTGAAGGCAGATAAATAACAGAAGAAAGCGGGCTCCAGAAATCGCAGCTCCAATCACAAGATCTGAGTGGGTGGATAGATGTAGTTTGAAATACTCTCGTTAGGTGGTTGGCTAACTTATAATTAAAATGTGGGTCCTGAAGTGATGAACCATAGGTAAATTAAAAGATATTTAAAGAATAAATTAATGGGGATGATTACATATATATATATATGCACACGCACAATCTTTAATCGTTTGAAAAAGAAGTACGAAAATGAAGTTTTTTGGTAAGTATGAGAGAAATTCTTTTAGATTATATGAAACATTCTTCATAGCTTATGAGGAGCTTACAAAAAGAAGAAAATATTTAAGATTTTTGCTTTACACAATTATAAAATTTTAAAAAATCGTGTAAAACTTTAAAATTAAAAATTAAATTAAAATTCTCCATTTTCGCATTCCTATAAGTTATATGTGCAATAAAAAATGTGCCTTTTTGGAACATTTCGGGTAAAAAAATTGACTAACAATAGGGTTAATATAAATAATAAATTTTATTTACAGATATTTCGTTTATTTGTTAGTAATAGTCAAAAGTAAATAATTTACGTACACCCTAGAAAGAAGAAATGCATTGGATTTTGATCTTATACAAAGGAGAAAGTTATAGTTTAATGTATAAGGAAAATCTGTCTCGGTTGTTGCTATTTTAGAATACTTTTTTTTCTTAAACTATATTCTTGTTTCACATGAATTTGTCTACTACATACACATTTTTAATAATGCTTCTCTTCGTTGTAATGAAATTAGCATTTATTTTTTTATAATTACTAGGATTAATTAGCGTTTATTCTTTAATTAGAAAAAAAATTATAGTTTTATTTTTCTATTGACGAAGTTTTAATTAATTTGACTGAACCTGTCAATTTAAATTTTTAAGATAAAGTGAAATCAATTTATATCGGGAATATAAAAAAGAATTCATTAATTATGGTGCTCAGGCATTATAAAACTTATCAGTTTAAAGAAACATTTTCAATTATAAAAAATATCTTTGTGTTTTCAGAATGACATACATTTATACTAATTACATTTCATAGCTTTATAGAGTTTTTATTTACTATCCCATTATTTATATCAATAGTGTCACATTAAATATTCATAAAAAATAAATGTATACCAATATGGAAGATAAATAAAAGTTTTCAAAAGGCTTGAAAGAGTAAATTTACTTTTTTTTCCTTCTGAATAATGAGAAAAAGAGAATTGTATGAACAATTTTTTTGTCCTAAATTAATTTTAAGTGACAGAATAAATTTAGCTAATAATTTATAACTAAGAAATGAATAAAAATTTAATAAAACATTAGTTTTAATAATTTAATTTTAATACCCAAGTTTGTGTAATAAATGTTAAATTGATAGCTTTTTTATTTATTTCCATTGTAACAGACTGATTCCAAACTCAGTAGTTAAAATTGTGTTTTTTGGGAAAGGATTTTCCTCCTCTGAGATTTCATATTATTCATTTAATTACTTCATTTAAGATTAAGATGTAACACCAATATTGTACATGAAGGTTCGGCAACATGCTGTTAACCTAGCCAAGGGTGTTTATTTGATCCGCTGACAGGCCGGTCTGCAGCTACGCCGTGCGCTTAGACGACTGAGCCATCAGCAATCCCTACTTGGGTAGGAGTTAAGGGATTTTTTCCTGTCCTCAGTTGTTTGCTACTTGTAGAAGGAGAGGCCGCTGCATATCTCTTTCCTAGAGAAGAAAGTTGATTTTCTGTTTGACTTTCTGAACGAAACTGAGAGAAGGTTGTTTTTCCTGCCCAGTTACCGCAATTATCATACACTTCCACTAGGTTTAAGCGCCGTTGGAACATTTTTCCGTTGACGTTCTGGTTAATCTCTTATTGAGATGGCTTGTCTAGTTTACTTATCCTTTTATTTTTCGCCACTTGCAGAAGTAGGGGTCGCTACAAAGCTAGAGAAGAAATTGGCCTTTGCTATTAATGGACTTACAGAAAGGCGATACAGAAAGGTTATTTTTCCTGTCATTACTGCAAAATGATATACATCCAATACGTTTCAGGGTCGTTGGATTTTTATGAATTTTCCCCATCGGCATTGCGAGCAGTCTCTTGCTCAAATTGTGGGTCTAGTTGATGCGTGCACCGTTGCTGTTTTGAATCGCTAATCGTGATTTATTAAGAATGCCTTAGTTAGACTATCTGTGGAACGAATGTGTAATCAACCAGCATCGCTGCCATCTAGTGTTCAATTTCTGGGTCACCACTTTGGTGGTAAGCTGTTGACCTTGGTTGAAGTGTTTATTTGATCCACCGACCTACTGTTCTCCACCTACAACGAGCATACCTTAGACGACTGAGACGAAACGAACCCATTTCAGGCCAATCTTTAAGGGTTTTTAGTCCTGTACTTTGTTGTTAGCGGTACTTGCAGAATGAGACGCCCACTGCAATGGTATTTTTTCTTTACTTTTTATTTCTATCCCTTGACAGAAGTGCTTTGATAAATTTGTATAATGAGGCGAATATAGGTCATCGTTAATTTTCATATTACATATAACTTTGGTACACTAATAGAATTTACACATATCCAGGAATTTTTTATATTTTATGTCACAAAAATATACTCCATTTCACACTTTTCTTAAAAATACAGATGCCAGTAAGTAGTTTTTCAGTTAGCGTTTCCATAACATTTTCTCGGTGAAGAATCAGCGAATTCACAGTCACAAATTAGTCAACTAATTTTCATCATAAGATAAAAAAAATAATAATAAAAGTCAATAATTTTAAATTTTAACTTACTACACACAGATTAACTGCATTTATTAATAAGTGCAATAAACACGTAAACCTTTTTCAGAAACAAGAATATTTAATGTTTTGCGCATCAAATTAAATGTAATAAAAGTGCTTACTATACAGGTAGAAAGCGTATCTGGAAACTAAAATAAGTATCGTTTTGGAAAAACTCGTATATGAAATCTTCTTTCGAAGCCAATTTTATTTTTATATGAAATAACATGTCGGCAACAATTTTTTCATAGTAACTATCATTTCTTATACATTTCTCATACCGGGAAACCAACTTACGTATACCCACTTTAAAGACAGATGCCGCATGTGAACAGTTTTTTTAAATTTGTGGAAACTCCTTATACACAAAGCAATCTTGTTGTAAAGCATCGGCTTCCATGAAATTTTTCATGCACTTTTTCAACTAAACCATCGTTAACTACAGAAGGTACCCACTCCATGCTTCGTTACTAACATTGGTGCACTCATCTTTCAATTGTCAAACCTATTTTCTCACCATTCCATCACCATTATTCTATACGTTGACGATGCATTTCGAATGGCTTAAAATTCATATCGTTCAAAAAACGGAACACGGAACACAATTAATTGTTGGCGTGATAGGCAATCGTTATAAACATTTTTAAAGCTCACTAACACTCGCAAAAACAACACAATTCGTCCGTAATGGCGTCACAGTACGAACAATCAGTTAGAGACAAGTAGGTGCAAGTTTTGACTGCAATTACGGTAGAACGAATCGGAACTTAGTTCCAAAACACGCCTCGTACTTATACAGTAAAATACTTTTAACGAAAACGCTTAAGACCAAAGATCAGTTTACACGAAATAATACAATGATCTCGAGAAACTACTATGCATTTTCACTCATTTTTTTCTCTAAACACGAAACGAAAATCGTTTAACATGAAAAGGTTTTCCTTCTGGAAATTTACAAAATACGGAAAACACCAGCCGGATTGGACTACTGTATCATCGGAAGGATTCATTGCTGAAGATTACGATAATGAGTGTACAGACTGAATTAGGACAGACAAAAGCCTTTTGGGGTTTTTAAAAAGCTAACATATATCATTGATGCAGATTCCAACGAAGAAAATGAAATTAATAATGCAGCTCAGGTTCTCACGTCATTCGAAATTAGAAACATCAAGGTAATTATGTTTAGTTATTTAGACGTACATTCGAATGGTGATTTAAAAATCAGAATGGATGGCATCAAACAACTTGTTGAAAATTCGATGCTAAAAAGGCAATGTAAAGAAAAGTATCATATTATTTTCTGAAAAGTCAAACAATGTTACTTCTTTTTTTAAAAAACTTGAAAATGTTGCATTAAATTCCATTAAGGTCTTGTAAAAGTTTCTGTTTTATTGATTTTTTTATTTACTACATGCAGATACACATATCTATGTTAAAAAAATATACTCTATTAAACTTAATTGTGTAGAATATATGTTTTACTTAACAGTATTCCGTAACATGAAAAAATATTTCATTCCCTTCAATTTGTGTTAAACGGTTTCCACTGTATATTGTTCACTTCTAAAATAATTCTTCCATTAGAAGAGGGAAATAGTGTATTGACTGAACCCTAATTCATTGTCAAATTTAATGGTTTGTTGTCGATTCGTACGGATAATTAAATATTTTAAAAATCAAAGTAATATTTTTAATAAAATTTTATTACATGCTGTAATTTAAGTTGGGACGCAAATATATAAAAAATTCCGATTTGTATAAGCTTGTTTCAGAATAATTTTATACCGAATAAAATAATGAAAATATATTGGAAAAGTATAGGAAATAATTATGAGATTATTATAACACTTTTCTAATATATTTCTTGCAAAATTAGTTCATTTATAATTATACTTTTAAAAAAAATGGGGGGGGGGGATTCTAAATCTCTACGCATTTTTAGATGTAAAAAATTATTCTAGGAGAAATAAAACAATTATTTCTGAAAGAAACTCCTAAGTTAGGAAAAAAGATAATTAAAGCAATGTTTTTTTATGTTATTTTTTTTTAAAATTATTATTCCAAAAACTTAATAGTTATGTTTTGCAGAAACACGTTTAGAAAAATAAGCATGGTTTTGTAAACCAAAGTAATTACAAGACTTTATTTATGTATTTTACGAATTCTAATTAGAATTCTTTAATAAAAGAGCAAAATCGAAATGGGGAAATCACTAAGATCATTAAAGATACTTTCAGTTCAACTCAAATTCGAAATTTGAATTCATCCATGAAATAATGCTATTATCATTGTACTAACTTCAAGGGAAATTAAAGCATTAGTTATCTTCTTGTGGGTAAAATTCAATAATTCTCAAGTACTTTTATTCTTTGAAGAAGTTCGATTAAATTGAAGAACTCCAGAAAAGAAAAAGAACTCGGCTGAAACTAATTGGTTTTCATTCTCATTTTTATCTTATTTTTTTTTCCTTCTCAGCCGATTTTAAATAACTCTGTGTGTCATACTTTTTTTCAAGAGTTTTATCAATATATCTTATAAAGTTCAACTACTTAGAGCGGAAAATATTGAGTTACGAAACTTTGCTTGAAAATATTTAAATTAAAATACTTCAAGCGTTTTAAGACTTACAACTTTAAGACTCGATTATTTTGTAATTTACCAATTTATGTTTCTTTGAGCATCATAATTTATGCTCCTCTTCTTTCTTCATTATTTAAGGTTTTTTTTAAATATAATATAACATTTTGTTATTGTTTCGTAGATCGGAATGCAGTAAATACATTTGTAAATCCGGTTATAAAATTAATTTCCTTTTATGAAACACTTATAATTTTTAGAGAATACATAACATTTTCCGGAAAGAGATTCACTTGTAAAATTTGTAAGCAAATTATACCCTGAGTGAGTTAGTGAGTGTGAATAATTTTATACGAATATACAAAGGTGTGTGTAATAATTCACCATTTAAATATTCTGTCGGAGGATTTTATTTAATTTATGATGACCTTGAATCATCCAAGACATTGCGAGATAATTACCGCATTTACACGAATCTAAGCCGCACTCCAATTTCTCAATATGTTTTTGTTAATAAAATTACGTTATGGATTCTAAGCCCCCCCCCCAATTTTCTACATGTTTTTGAGAAAAAATATAAAAAAAAATTGTGTAAAAGTTTCATTGATACCCGATACTTAAGAATTTTTTTGAAAAATTTACTGAGAAAAAATAAACCGTTAATAATTATTTCTTACAAGTATTAGAAACTTTTAAATACATACATGAACTTATAATTACTCTAACCTAATTATCATGTTTCGAAAAGGATTTGTCACTCCCATTATCACAGCTGACTTCGAAATTGATACAGGCGTCGCCCTTTACACATACAGGGTCGCCTTCCATGCCCTCCAATGCATTTGTTACACAACATTTTTTTAAATGAATGTATTATAGAAGAATGTAAAAAAATTAATAAATACTGCTGAACATTTATAAACAAAAATTAAATCATTTCGCCATTGATGTACATTTGTTTCATCCCTGTCAAACTTTCAGTGGGCGCTACTTTGTTTCCGTTTTTTTCCCCCTGCATATAAAATTGCTTCCGGTTTCATACCTGCTTCATATTCAGCTCTCTCTCTCGTCTTGATACTATTGCCGATATCTTTAATGTTTAGGGAATTAAAAGAAAGCATATTCAAAAGATTTTTCTAAATACAAGCAGAGAACGATACTTAAGATACAATGAGCACTGGACGATAAATTGCGGAATGGAATAAATCAAAGATACAAGTGGCCAGAATGAACGGTTAAATTTTTCCTTTAGAAACAGGTGGAAATTCAATTTCTCCCATCCAACAGATAATTTGCCTTCACTTCTAATCCACACCCTATTTTTATATAATGGCTATAATACTGGAAAAATAGGGTGGCTTAGATTCGAGTAAATATGATTTATAAATATATTTTAGTTTACCCGCATAACGGAAAAAACCCTTTTAACCGCAACTCTATCTCCATAAATATTACCTCGTTGTCAGGTTTCAAATTGAGATGATGCACTATTACATGATGTTAACACAATAAAATAATATTATTTTAGCTGTCTTTCTGCTGTTATGTGCAACGTTAATACACAGGTCAATTAAAAATAATTTTAAGTATTTTTAAGTCAAAATCTTTGAATTGGTATAACTTTTGGCTTATAGTTAGAATAAAAATACATTGCTGGATATTTGTAGAATTTTAAACTACTCTTAGAATATTTTAAAATTTAAGATTTTTTTATTTATAGCATTTTAGTACATGATGAAATTTGGAATATTTCTGTGATATTTATATTTTCTCTATACTGTCTACAAATTTAAGTCACATGAAAATATTTTGTAAATAATACTTTGGTTCAGCATTTTTATTTTAGAGTTGATTTAACATGTATTCTTGAGTAAAGTGAATAATCTATGCTTATTATATTTAACTATTTGCATAAATTATTCATAATACATCTCTCTCTATATACATAAACATTTTTCAGTATGCTGTAATAAATTTATTTGGTCACCAAAATGATGCCAACTTGGCTGTATCGCCAATATTTCGCTAAGTATCCTTCTAAACGCTATTATTATGTAAGGGACACCCTTGTTGGCTAATATAGCAAATTTGATCATGAAATAAATACAGCAGAAAATAAAGTTAACGTCTTAAACATCCAGAAATAAAGTACTTATCCTATTTTAGATGAAACGTTTATTAAACAATACATGCAAATTACAGTTTTACAATATGAGTATCATCAGATATGTAATTTGTACATTTTGGGTTGGTCCACCGTTAGGCGAACAGAGAATATCCTCCTATAATCATTGGAAATTTATTTTTAGTTTTATTTTATACGCTGAAAATTTTATAAAAAATAAAAAATAAAAAAATAAAATAAAAATAGGGGTAAATATTAGAAATTTAAAATAAATCTATATTATAAAATTACAAAAAAAAACATCTCTTAAAGATTATATTTCAGAAGAGCTTTATTATACTCATAGTTTTTGGGACATGATTTCAAGTCATGGCATTATTTGTCCTACATAGAGAAAAAAATGTATGTGTATACTTGTTTGGGACCTAAGCAAATCCACACCGTTGTCTTGTATAGTTCCAAAATTTCCTGGCGGCATTGCTGATGTTTCAAATGCCCCATAAGAATATTTACACACACACACAATTTTAAGCTTAATTTTAGTGATTTTTTCCCTAAAATTCGCTTATTTAAGGAGAAGTTGAAAAATGCTTTAATATGCAAATAGTAGTAGAAAACCGTCCCTTTTAATGTTTACGAAACGATAGCAACTTTTTACTACATCTCTTGATTTGGCAACATTTAAGAACTGGTTTGGTGGATAGTGACACTTAATCCCCCCCCCTTTGGGTACCACTTTCACCAACGCTCCACCCGTATTGATAAAAGTTCCTGTTTTTGAGCATTTAGAGGTATTAACTTGGAGTTGGGCAAGCACGTTTCTTTCTTTGAGTAGAAATCTGCTATGAATAAGTTTTTTGAAAATCGACTCCCAGCAAGAGTTGCCCATATTTGAAATTTGGTGAGCATATTTAGGTTGTAGGGTTAAAAATCGCTAAGAACGGGTTTTGCGAAAATTAACTCCCACGGGTATGGGTTATAAGGCGTAAGAAGATAAATTTAATTCCTGTTCTTTTTAAATGAAGGAGGTGAGGGTTACAAAAATGGAGATGAGCACAATGGATATCTGAATGCTGAAATATCTCCCACTTACAAAAAATATGTTTATATTCATAAATTATCGTTAAATACCCATTGAAGAGGACTAGTGTATAATAAAATACAGGGTATTGCCGAATTCAAAAGACAAATTCAGAGGGTCGATAGTAGGTAACAGGGGGATGACAGATCACCATAGAACATGCTGTCTCCAACAACGTTTAGTCGGAGGAATTCGAAAAACAGTTCTGAAGGCTATGATGACGAGTGGAATGAAAAGGGGAATAAGAAATAAGAAATACATTTATGAGACGTAAAGTATGTTTAAGATAGGAAGCACAGCTTGACGTCAAAAATGCAGCTACAACTGATTTCCACGGGTATTGTTCGAAGCTGCTGCCGTGTAAGGCATAACACAACCAAAAACGACAGACGGAGGATTGTCAGACTTATTCAAGCAAATCCGGTGTTCTGGCGATGTCAGCTGAACCCACGACGATGCGTGTCGGGAGGTCCTCCCCTGTAGCCACCAGCATCTCATGCATAAGCGATTACAGGGGGCCTCAAAAGAAGTAATCCAAGAGATTGAGGTCCGGGGATCATGGAAGCGGAACATTAAGTCGGCCGTGATCAATCCACCTCCCGGGTTATTTAGTATGAAGTAGTAAAGCATCGCAATGCAAAAATGTGTTGGTTTACCACCTTGTATGAACCACAGGTGCTAATGCTCAGTGGCCGCTACTCCCTGCAGCAGCTCCAGCTGAAATAGAAAAATTGCATACGCGCAGGTTTATTTAACCCTCTTACGGCACTCCACAACATATTCATTTGGCTCATCTTCTCCTCTCGTCTGGTTCATCGTCCTTCCGACGACAACTATTATCATGCTTTTCACCCACTAAACGTGATTTGCGCTCCTATGTTCTATGCTGATTTCCCATGCAGCCTACTATCATTCAGCTGACATTGTAGGTTGAATTCCGCAACACCTTGTACAATTTATATTTATCTTATATTATATTATTTTTATTATCATTTTTATTTCTTCACTGCATTTACTATTTGTTTCATTTGTTGAGTACAAAAAAAAAGAAACGAGCCTTACAGTAGTCGCATACGATGTGTAAATCTGACATGTTATCGTGGTAAATTCGCAATAGCAACTTAAATCCCGAAAAAAATGAAACGAGTATGATTGGAAATAATTTTCTATGGAATAATTATATCTTTAATGAAATTTTTTTTTAACACAAGGAGTAATGCAATTTTTTATCAAAATAATTATTATTCTTCAATTTGGGGAAGAGCGGTAATGTTAATTTATGATAACTGAAATATGACACATATACTTGTGTTTTCAAAGTATTTAAAAACCGTTGAAAAATAGCGTCAATAACAGTACCACTGTTAGTTGTCGAAACATTTCGATTTGTGTTCATTTCGAGCTTGAGTTCATCATTCAAAAAAGCTATGAGTGACTCGGCTTCTAGCAAACTGAAGTTAACTTCAAAATCACCACTCAAAATCATGGGAAGCGAGTGATAGTTTTTTTTAAAAAAAAGAGCAGAACCACCTTCGGTATATGGTAAAAGTAAAAAATGCAGGAAATCTTTAATTTTTTGAACCGTTTGATTCGGAGCAATGTATACGACCACCGAAATCACTGTTTGTCTATTTTCAAATAAGGATTCTGCCGCACATATGTCCCCAATATCTTGACTAACAATGCCCAGTCCACTTGTTTGACGATAAGTAATATCCATATGTCGAGCCACAACATGTGAGTCGTTCTGTTTTCGATAGATCGCACCACCAGCTGCTCTGTGGCCGGTCGATTAAATTGTACGCAGCAATCGAAGTCAGGTATCGAAACACGTTCGTCATTGTGTAACCACGTCTCTGCCTAAAGGACTTAGCTTCTTCTCTGATCCTAAAGTGAGAAAACAAAAACAAAGATCCATGACCTAGACCGCAAGGGGGGGGTAGGGGGTGCTCCTCCGAATGAAGGAGGAAAAATAGAACTTCACTGAATAGCGCGCGCTTCCCCAACTTCCTGTTACGCATTTCCGTCCCTTTTCACGAAATCACTCCACAAATCTCCAGCAATCGAGAGGAAAGATGTTACACATCAAAAAGATATTGCTTGTTACGAGTGTATATTATTTAATTTTAAATTTAAAAAAACAGGAATGATATATTTCTCTAATAAAAAAAGTTGAATAATCTTTCAGTGCTTTGAGATACACGTAAATTAAGCTAATTTATTTACTATTAAAAAAAACTAAAATTATAAATGCTTCACAATTTTTTGTATGATTATATTCCTTTTGATAAATGTTAATGGTTTTGATAATAGTTAACATTACATTTTCTTAAAAATATATGCGTGAAAATAGAAATATGGTGCAAATTATTTTTGAATGAAATATGCAAAGTCACTTGTCATACACCCAAGATTTTTATTATTTGTGGTCTATTCAAATATACTTTATCTCTCTGCCTTACATTTACATCACATTTTCTTCTGCAAAAAAATTTTGATTTGTCTACGAAAATCCCTAATTATAAAAATAGTAAAATTATTTTTTTTTAAATTAGAAATCTGAAAGTGTACCATATTAAAAATATCAATCTTCGTATGAAGGATATTTTTAAATACATTTGTAATATTCTTAAGCATATAAAAATGATATTATATAAAAGCAACTTTACAATTTAATCGAGAATAAAAATTATTTTTCGAAAACACATTTGATCGCATTTTTTGGGTAAATATTTACAAAAGGATCTGCATAGAAAAGTCAGCTGACAATATAAATTAAATACATTTATCAACATGATCAGTAATGTTTACTCAAAAAATCATTTAACATATCTTCTGCATTTTTTAAGTAGACGTATTTTTTTTCTTTGCAAAAAAATTTTATTTATCTTTCCCTCTTTTGTAAAAACAGATGCTTTTGTACTTTTTTTTTCCTTTTTAAATGAAACTCGAGATACAAAATATTTTGTTACATTGTGATTATTGGAGTTGTTTTTCAAAGCAAATGAATTTGCTTTCTTCTCAAATAATTTCTCTATTTTACAATAGTTTACATTAACATTGAAATATATACTCATATGGAAATCTCTAAATTTTACGGTATAATAGATTTATATTAGTCTTTTTTGTTGCTGTTTTTATTTTCCTGTGTATTAAGTTTTACTTATTGTTCTTTCAGAGATGTCTACACTAATTATGCAATAAAACTAAAATTTTTTACATAGTATTAAAGTACATGGTATTTATTTCATAAAGATTTTATATCCATTTTTTCAAATTTTATATTAAAAACTATTACATTGATAAATTTTATGATAATATTAAATAAAAAATACACTAATAGTAGTTTTTATGCATAAAAGTAAATTTGAAAAAATTTGATATTGTTTTTGCTTTTCCAGGAATAAAACATTTTTATATAAATAATTATTTTATTTGAACTTCTTTGTTTCTCGTTTAGTGGAACTTTTTTATTTTATTATTAATTTTTTTATTTATACTGGCTTATTTTTGTTTAAACTTAAAATTTTAAAAATTTATAAAATGATGTATTGTTCAATATGTTTACAATGTATTCTTAAATGGAATACATTTGATGTATAAAATTATATATTTGGTTTTTCTTTCGGAAAAAATACATTTTCCTTTTATGTTTTTATTTCTTATTTGTTAAATCACTTTTTTCTACAATGTTTCTCTAATCTCTTAACGTGTAAATCCTATTATATTTGTTCTCATTTAAATTTTAGCATATTGCCATTCTTAAAAAAATAAGAAATATAACTATGCAGGATATATAGTGCTAAAAAATTTGGGAAAATAGTTTGAAATAACCATTAAAAAATATTTAAGTAAAATTACTTTGCGAAATAATTTTAAAAATCAAATATTATGTTATAAAATAAGAAGGATTCTTCTCTTTTCGATCTTCAGTTAGGGTATAAAGAAAAAACCACTCAGATCAACATTACTCTACGGAATTCTCAATGCATGAGATTTTAATAACTAAAGTTTCTCCGATGATAAAAGTTATATTAATTCAACCGGAAACAATTCAGCTTATTGAGTGAGTAATTTTGATAGAAGGTTCAATAATATTTATATACAATAATATTTCTTCATTTACAGTATAACATACCTATAGAAAGTTATTCCACAAAATAGAGCAGGTTAATACAATGAAAATCGTTTAACACGAAACTGAGAAGAATGAAATATTTTTTCATGTTAAAAGAATTTCGTGTTAAAGGATATTGCAACATATATATATATATACTCAAGAGCCAAAACATTATGGCCACCTGTCAATAACGAGTTGGTCTACCTTTGGGCGCAACACAGTTTCAATCCGCCTTGGCATGGATGCCACAAGTCCTTGGTAGATGGCAGGAGACAGATTGTACCAGATGTTTAAGCAACGGTCACGCAAATCTGAGATATTGTGAACTGATGATCTTTGAACTCTGAGCTGTCGTCCCATGACATGCCAAATGTGGTCTATCGGATTGAGATCCGGTGAGTTAGGCGGCCAGGACATTAACTGGAATTCAGCATCATGTTCCTGGAACCACTCCAACACAATTTTAGCCTTGTGACACGGGGCGTTGTCCTGTTGGAACATTCCATTTCCAGCTGGAGAAACAGAAGCCATGTAAGGGTGCAACTGGTCCGCAATGATGTCAGATACCCTGTAGGATTCATGGTCTGCTCTACCACAACCACGGGTCCCAGAGAGGCCCAAGAGAACGTCCCCAAAGCATAATACCACCACCACCAGCCTGTGTATGACCTACTGTACATTGAGGGAGACTCTGTTCGCCTGGAAGATGGCGTACCGTGACACGGCCATCGGCGTGATGAATGACAAACCGTGATTCATCTGACCAGGCAACTCTCTCCCACTAATACATGGACCAGTCGCGATGTTCCTGGACCCAGCGCAAAGGCAGTTGGCGATGACGCCTGGTCAGCAAAGGCACACGAGTGGGACGTTTGCTGCGTAGCCCCATATCCAACAGTGTGCTCCGATACTATTCTACTTGGCTCTGCATTGTTTTGGGCTGTCAGCTGAGCCACTGTCTGGCTCCGGTTTTGCTTCACCATGCGAGACAGTCTCCGACTACCTTTTTCTTTGATAGCGTGTGGACGTCCAACACCATGTCGTCTACTGCTATTTTCACCGTCATTCATCCCCTTTGCATAAGTACTAACAACTGTAGATCGCGAACAACCCACGAATCGTGCAGTTTCGGAAATACTTGTTCCGAGCCTTCGAGCCATTACAATCTGCCCTCTATCGAAGTCACTTAGATCCGCAGCCTTTCCCATCACATACAGAATTAAGTGAAAGAATGATTCTTCAGACTCTCTAGCAGCAGTTAAATACCACTTCCACCTGATCACGTGCCTTCCACGTCATCCAGACGTGTTCATTGCAAA
>BMAO01014676.1:0-116695 GCA_019973975.1 Trichonephila clavata | reverse complement strand
GTTGCGAGAGATTCATTTTTTATCATCACTTGGTGAGGAAGACAAAACACTGGGTTATTTATTGAAATAAAAGGATTTGTTGCCTCATCAATTATTCCCTCATCAAAATAACTCTTTACACCCTTACAATACTCAGAATACAACACCTTATCACTTTGCACGTTTCTCATAAGACTTCCGAGTTGTCCTTTCACTAAATTAAAATCATCACTCAACTCATTACTATCTCTTATTAACCACAATGAATATTATTATTTCTCACTTCACCTCCTACACTTCCGCTAGCGACATATCCGAACACAGTATTTTGTAATAGTATTTCGAGAATCTCCACAATAAATTTGGCCTGGTCTCAGTAATTCGTAAAATATTTCCGCCCCTAATAACACATCAATTTTACCAGGAATATTAAATTTATAATCTGCTAGTTTAATCTCGTTTGGTTTATCTAATGATACATTTATTATTTTACTCGGAGTCAAATCGGTTATCTTTTTTACAATTAATAAATTTAGCTCTTTTTTGAAACTTAAATCGTCATTACTTATGGTGGTTGTAACGCACCCATTTATTGCCATTGTCGATTCATTCAAACATGATACTAACAAATTAATTTTCTCATTTTTTAATTGTAATTTATCCGCACAATCCTTAGTAATAAAATTTGACTGACTCCCCACATCTAAAAGCCCTCTCACTTCATGCAAGATGCCAAATCTATCTCTAAGGTAACACTGGACGCTACTGAGTAAAACTGTTTTTGTTTTATTTTTTAAGAAGCTGGTAGCTACGAACGACTTTTCTTCATTCTCAGTTAGGGGAAAAGCAATGTCATCTGATTCTCTCTGCCCCACAAACGCGGGTGCTCTGGGGTTAAGGACGCTCCCTTCAACTCTTTGTGAGGGTACGGAAGATTTATTGTTCGTTTGGGGGAAGTGAATAAGGCGGTTATGTGGCTTTCCACAGAAGCAGTTCCTCGCCCTGCACTTTCTAACATTGCAGTCCGAAGAAAGACACTTGAAACACAGATAATTGGATTTCAAGAAATCCACTCTTTCACTGACGCTGAGAGATTTAAAATTGGGGCATAAATACAGCGGGTGGAATTCGTCTGATTTACAACAAAAACATTTCACATTTTTAATAGAAGATAAATTAACACTTGCAACATTATTCGAACCACGATGATTATAGACATCATTACGCTTATATTTTGGAAATAAACTTTGTTCTTTAATTTTTCCCCTGGATGATAAAAAAATATCACACTCACGACCCAACTCTTGTGGTTTATACCACATTTCGCCTTGTTTAATGCCAATATGCGCACTTAATTCTCTGTCTAAAGTCTCTATTATCTTATCTGATATAATTAACTCACAAACTGATTTAAAATCGTTTACCTCCCGCAACTGGCAATAGTAATTGAAATTTGCGCTTAATCTGGACGCGAATTGAACATAACTTTCGTTATGTAATTTTTGAGCTTTTTTAAACTGATTTAAGCATTCATAGGGGTCGGTTGAAATTCTTTTAACACAATTGCTTTTAGTTTATCATAATCACCTAAATCCTCTTCTCGAAGATAAACCATTAAATTATTTGCTTTTTCTCCTAGTATATTCAAAAGAATTTCGGGTTTTAATTTCTCAGGAACATTTTTAGTTTTAAATGCCTTTTCAATAGATTGAAAAAATAAATTAAACGACTCTGCTCTTTGTGGTACTGGATAGTTAAAGTTTTAATACTCTTTATTAAACTTTCAATATTATACTCGGTTGTTATTATTTGATTTTCCTTTTGTAAAGGTACATTTTTACTCGATTGATTATGTAATTTTGCTATTTCTAGCTCCCTCTCTAACTGTGACAGTTTAATTTTTTCAATTTCTAATCTATTTTCTTCCTCCAACGCCCTTCTTTCGTTTGCATTTCTTATATCATTCATTTCCTCCAACGCCCTTCTTTCGTTTGCATTTCTTATATCATTCATTTCCTCCAACACACAATCAACAATAGTCTGATACGTTTCTTTATCATTGTTGTAAATCTCACTCTCTTGTATTAACTCTCTTAAACCTAAAACTTTAGCATTATCAGGTACATCTAATTCTAACTCCTCTGCAATAGCCCTCAATTCATCTTTTTTAAATTTACCGATACTCATTTTCACAAAATAAAGTTATCTCAATCACAAATAAATCACAAAATAATTATTTCGATCACAAATTTAAGTTATCGCAACCACAAAATGAAACACATATAATTCACAAAATAATTATCTCAACCACAAATAATTATCTCAATAACAAATTAAAGTTAACTCAGCCACAATTGAAACACATAAATCCCAAAATAATTATTTCGATCACAAATTTAAGTTATATCAACCACAAAAATGAAACACATATAATTCACAAAATAATTATCTCAACCACAAAATAGTTATCTCAATCACAAAATAATTACACCTCAAAACACTATTAAAAAATGGATGACTAACCTGTCACCAAGTGATATCATTTAAATCTCCACGAAAAGCATCACACACGTTTTAAAATTCTTGATCTTCGGTCCCGGCCATTTCAGGCTCTGACGGACCATCTACGCGCACTGACACTGGTTTGCACATTTTTGTTTATCTCTATAATGTTTACACCACAAATTAAATGGCACGAAACCGTAGTAACAAGAATTTTATTAGAGCGTTTTCCTCTACGCTCTTTCTCTCTCAAAGTTTACACACATACACTGACTCTATACACACTAGCGCCCTCTCGCGACAAATATTCACTTGTTATTGTGGGCGTCACAAGAATTATTTGTTCAACACTGAACATGGGTGAACCCCCTTAAATTATACACTCGGTAAAGCCCATGAAATACCAGGCTAAGCGGAGGGGAAAGAAACAAAAAGTCAAAGTAATTTCAAAAGAGAATATTGGAAGTTCTGATTTAGTGAAGAGAAGGGAAAATGTGAAACGAGAAAGCCCGTGCAACGCCAAGCCATACACTCACATCATATGCGTACACACCCACACAGAAGTGCTGGCGTCATGAAGGAAGGAGGAAATTAACAGGGGGGTTAAGCTATACACTAGGTAAAAGCCCGTGCAACGCCGGGCCATGCAACTAGTATATACACTAACTGGCCAAAAGTATCCGGACACCCAGTGGTATGGACTTAGAGCGTCCTGGGGAATATATTAATATGATGTTGGTCCCCTTTTGCAAGGATGACAGCCTGCACACGTTTGGGAAGACTTTCAACCAATTTTGATAGGTTACCGTAGGAATTGCCTTCCAGGCGTCCATCACAGCTGAAGTGAGTGCTTGCAGTGAGGATGGTCGATTTGGCTGGCTACCTTATCTGCGCTCTAATTCGTCCCAAAGGTGTTCTATGGGATTTAGATCGGGGCTCTGAGAAGGCCAGTCCAGTTTTTGAACACCCATTTCGTCAAACCACGTCTGTGCAAGTCTCGATGTGTGAATGGAGCAGTTATCCTGCTGGAAGAGAGAGAAATGGGCCTTCCCCAAAATATTGCCATAGAGTTGGGAGTGTAGCATTGTCCAGAATGTCCACATACATCTCAGAGTTCATGTTCCCAATCACAGGAACTAACGGACCCAGACCAAACCACGAGAAACACCCCCACACTATTATGCTTCCACCACCAAACTTAACAGTCGGCACAATGCAGTCACTAAAGAAACGTTCGTCAGGCATCCGCCAAACCCAGACGCGTCCATCCGATTGCCAGACTGTAAAGCGAGATTCTTCACTCCAAAGAACAGTTTTCCACATATCCACAGTCCAATGACGGTGAGCTCTACACCATTGCAATCGATGCTTCGCATTCTGTGGAGTGATGTTTGGCTTGTGAGCGGCTGCACGACCATGGAATCCCAAGTTAAAAAACTTGGGTCCATTACGGACCCAAGGTGGAAGGCGTCGAGGGTTAGACGGACAGTCCTGCTGCTAACACTAATTCCAGATGAGCTTTGGAACTCCTGAGAAATTTCCACCAACGAGGACTTGCGATTTTGTTTCACTACCCTTTTCAGAGCTCTGCGGCTGCGTTCACCTAGTATTTTCGGCCTATCGGTTCGTTTTTCTGCCGTTTCACTGCCTCGACGTTTTCCCTTCCTAATTACATCACTCACAGTGGATTTAGGCTTCTGTAGAATGTCCGCAATCTCACGAACTGATTTCCCACAAAGGTGGCATACCACTATACTGCCACGATCAAACTCACTAAGCTCCTTTGACTTTTTTATTGCCTCACAAACGCATAAATACAATCTGACAATCCACTACCAACACTTTTATAGATTTCAATTAGGTATCAAATTGCGTCACTCGCCAGAACCACTTTTTAAGGGGTGTCCGGATAGTTTTGGCTAGATAGTGTATATATATATATTCTTTGTAGAGTTAAAGAGTTAGGTGACATTATTTTCTCAAACCGACTCAAACTGCATTAATTTTAACTAAACCAGTAAAGTTCTTTGCTCAATTTGTGACTGGGATTAATAGCACGGCTATGATAGATCACGCCAGTGAAAGAAATCACTGTGAAATTATGGAATTTACAGTCTCAGCTGAATATGTTTTGAAAATTAAAACAAAAAGTGAAACGCGCCTTACAGTAGTCACGTATGATGTGTAACATCTGACATGTTATCGTGGTAAACATGCAATAGTAACTTAAATCCTGAAAAAAATGAATCAGTTATGATTGGAAACAATTTTTTCTATCGAATAGTTACATCATCAATAAAATTTTTATTTAATTAACACAAGGAGTACTGCAATTTTTTATCAAAAATAATTATTCTTGTTCAATTTGGGGATAAGCGGAGACTGTGAGTGAGTGAGTGAATATTAACATCGCACTGCTCAGCTATACGAGGGCTTTTGGCGAAGGACCTCGTAATTTTGAACCGTGGTCAAGTGACGAGGACGACGATTTAGCTAGTATTCCCTCTCCTAACTACCCCCCACTAGGCTACCACGGCCACGAAGAGCGGAGACACAATAGACTTATGATAATTAAAGTATGACACATATACTTGTGATTTCAAAGTATTTAAAAACCGTTGAAAAACAGCGTCAGTAACAGTGCCACTGTTAGTTGTCGAAACATTTCGACTTGTGTTCATTTATTCATTGATGAATTAATCTTAAATGCTTCATTTTTAAGAATCTGGAATATCCACTGGCATCTTATCAGTGCGTCGATACGGTCTGATTTACAAAATGTAGGATCAGCCAACTGAAAGAAATCTGGTAGAGCTAAGTTTGAAATATTTCATGCGAAAGAAGGTGTTAAGTCAATGATATTTTTTACTAAAAAGAGCTCAATATTCTCTCTGAAACTTGCATCAGTATTAGACACAAAAGTACACTTTTTGAATCGAAGAGTTTGTGCGAAATTATTTAATCCGGTGAGAAACCTCTAAATCAATTCTCAGCTGTTTTCGTAAAATGGAGCAATGAATGATGCTTCTTTCGACAGATTCGACAAGAGAATTTAGAAAAACAGTCTTTATACTTAAGTTTAACGGCTAGAACAGTACTTTTCAAACTTTCCATATTTGCAATCCAACTTTCAGTCATAAATTTCAGCACGCCCTCTTCATACAACAACAATGTATTGAATGCAATAATTATGTACTCCGACGTTATAGCTACAATGCGACTTTAATATTATAAACTGCCCATATTATGAATATATATTATATTTTGGATTTGACACAAACCCATGTAAGTCACTTGTAATTACTAAACTTGGTTTTAATTTAGTATTGATAAATCAATTATTAAATACTACTTTTTGCTCACTGATACATAAATAAATATCTTATATCAATGTGAATATGTTTTTTTTTATTTTTTATCATGTCAGAATGTATTTTGTTTTGCTTCCTTTCTGTAAATTGATAATTATTTTAAATCTTTTATTTTGGACTTAACGATATGCTCGCGTCCCCCCCCCACCACCACCACGTAGGGTTGTCATGCCACCCAAGGGGGGGGGGCGCCCCACAGTAAGAGAAACGCTGGGTTACAGCATAATTTTTTTTCACATGCACGAGTCTTTTTTTTTTTATTTCCATTTTCAGAAAAACTAGACAATTGGTAACTTAATCTTTTAGTCGTCAAATCTGGAAATGAGATCTAGAATTAGTCGCCAAATCTGCAATTGGATATGGAATTAATCACCAAATCTTGAAATGATATATGGAATTAGTCGCCAAATCCTTATTCCTGATGATTTTGATCAAGGCAATGGAACAAAATTATGAAATAATTGTATTGTCATCGGTCCTTGACAAGTGTGCGGAATTTGAAATTAATCGGACCTCTTAAAGTGGGTAAAAATCGAATTCAAAGATTCTGTTACATACAGGTGAAACTTATAAATACGTGCTAAAAAAGGCTGGTGGCTTGATGGCTACTAGAGTTGGACGCCGATGCGAGGGTAGCGAAGAAACACCACCAAGCGCGCTGATAGGTCAAATCAAATAGCGCGCGCTCCCCGACTTCCTGTTACATATTTCCGTCCCTTTTCACGAAATCACTCCCACAAAAACCCAGCACCGATAAGAAAGATGTTACACATCAAAAAATTGTCTATGTTTGAAACGGATAGAAAAGAACAAGCCATTTTGTATCCTTTTGGATTTTAGTAAAGTATTGTACTACACACATTTTGAAATCTTAACTATAAATGAGCCCTCTTTTGAGAAACTTGCCAAGGGTTTTATGTAATGCTTTTCTATTTATGGAAAGTCAAACTTAGGTGACATCCTTTTCTCTAACCGTGACTCGAACAAGCTACGTTAATTTTATCTAAACCAGCAGTTTTTAGCTCAGTTTGTGGCTGTGATTAATAACGGCTTTATAAGATTCCGTGAGTGAAAGGTCATAGTACCTAATAATGTGATGGACAGTGTCATTTTCCATTTTCAAAATTATGCTAGCCATCTCTTTACCAAGTGATAAGGAATTTTTTCCCTCAGAACTTATTTGCCCCCCCCCCGCACACACACACGGACTCCCTGTATATTTACTCATCCAGGGCCAAATGAAGCCATTTTCTGTGTCGAATTTTGTCAAATAAATATTAAAATATTTTCCGCAATATCATCTCTTCGAACAACAATGTTAGTTGACAAACGAAGGTTTGGAAATAAGTACGCCTTCTCTGGACATATTTCTGTTGTTGTTGTTGTTACTAATACCACCTGTCTGACGTAGTCAGATCGAGGCCCACGAAATTCATCATGGCATCGGGCTAGATTGTACGCCTGTCGTTAGCCGTAGCTTTGAGCACCATGCAGGTGACAGTATGATTTGGCTCGGTTCCACCCCAATTTTGATGGAGAACACCCTGGGAGTGGAGCAAAAAATCGCGAGCGAAATAAAAGAAATAATATTGGATGGTCGTTTTCGAAGCAGAAAAATCGGCGAGTAATATTTCAATGAGAAGAAAGAGCGCGGCTGACGTCACAGCATGTCCTTTTGTTTATGGTAACCCTTCACCCTCAGATTCGGCGAAAAGTTGGGCTAATAGGTTGCATGAAAAATTTACGTGTGATACCGCCTTTATTCTTTTTAAAGCCCATTCTCGATAACACGGCATTTTTATAAACTCGGCCATGCATCGGCTTACATTAGGCGGAGTTTTCGGGACTCTAGTGTGCTAACTAAAATTCATTTATTAATTGTGAAACAGAGTGATTGATAAATCTGAATAAAAAATTTACACAAAAAAGTTAATAATGGCACATTCTCCCCCCCCCCCCCTTCATCATGGAGATTGAAGGCTTTTCACAAGTTACTGCGCTAAAAGAATTACAGGCGAAGAAATGCAATGAACAAAATGAAAACTTTCCATCGGCATAGGTGTTGAAAAATTAATGAGATTATTTTGATGAAGTGAGTTTTACCAATTGGTGTTTTATTTAACATGTTCTGTGATCTCAAATTAACGTTTTAAGTTTGTCATTACAGAAAATATTAAGAAATGTTAATTCAATACATTTCCCTCAGCTGCATGTTATTAGTCACACACACACAAAAAACGCTTAAAAACATAAAACTCACAATAATATCAAAACTCTCGAGGACATTTTTCGTTGAAGAATACCGAGAAAAAAAGGTTAAGCAAAAAAAGTAGTCCTTGAAATGTTTTCAGGCCAATGCTTTAAAATACTCTTACGAATTTTGTGTGAATAGTTTAAGTCTGCTTTTTAAGTTAATACTACTTTCTGTTGCATTTGTTTTATGATAAAAACTGTAATATTCGAAAGCAACGCCATTCCTTACATTATAATGGCATTTTAATGGGAACTTGGCGAAATATTGGAGATATAGCCAAGTTGGCATCATTGTTGGCAACCATATGGATGCTTCTGGAAGTTACTGGAGAAATTTATGACATCATAATCTATGATGTAAGCGGAGTTTTCGAGAAAGCTGTGGAAAGTAGCCGTGCAGACTATAAATAGCCGTTTATCACTAAAATTCAGTTAGTATTACTTCAGCTGTTGAAGACTTCCCTTTCTACGATTGATCGATTGCTTGAGGATAATTTTTATCATAATATACTTGCATTTTTAGACACTGATAGTTGTGTCTGAGCTCTGTAGAAGATGTGAAAACCTTCTTGGATTTATTATGCGAATTTTACCGCAGTATCCTTTTCTTTTTAAGGTCTGTTTTTCTACAATAAATTTCATCGCTATTAAAGAACTGTTTAGCTTTTTGAGATTGACAGTATAAAATCCAAGAGTCTCGATCTACTCACCAATATGTAGTATTTTAAATTTTCAATTACTGCAAAAAATAATCGAGAAATCTGGACAAAATTTATTCTGCACATTAATTTATTCTTGTGTTCATAACGTAAATTAAAGGTTAATGTTGATTTCAGGAAGCCTTGGATTTAAGTAACACACAGTACGGAGATAGCAGAGGCTCGTGGAGTGAGTGTTTATCAACATCGCACTACAAATCAAAGCGAGGGCTACTGACGATGGACTTCATAATTTTGAACCCCGATCGAGTGACGAGAATGACACCCCCTCTTTGAACTTCCCCACCACGCCAACAGGGCATTGAGCCTTAACAAGTTTTATGTGCATCAGCCCCTCAACACCGCAGGTTTTCAGCAGCACTAAAGCTCGAGCTTATAACACGATGACCACGAGTTGGTAACTATAACTACCTAAGCTATTGCGGTCACTGAGGCTTGTGAAGGACTTTACCCTATTAAAACGAAGAACATTCCTCAAAATGATCATGAATGAGCTTGATCTCAGTAACGGTAGTGTGTGAAACATTTTTCACAAAGAACTGCACATGTAAAAAGTATCCTCTAGGTTCCATTATGCTGACATTTTTTTTAGAAGTAAACACACACAAGCAGGACCTGTCAAAGGAGATATTGAATCTTTTGGATCAAGACGAATATTTTTGGTTTCCTAGTGGCCATGGATTAATCCTGGATCTACCAATGGATCCAAAAACCAAAGAGATGAACATGGAATGGAATAAAAATATTTCAGCTGGCCCCTGAAGGCTAAAATGCAGAAGACAGCAGGAATGGTTAGACTGTCTGTTTTCTGGGGACTCCCGTGGAGACATCTCATCAGATTACCTGGTGAAGGTTCAGATCATCCCTAGTGACTTTTGCTGCCCATTGTTGAAAATATTACATGGTGTTCTAATAAAGAAAAACGGTGAATCCCACAAATGTCCGGCCTCTTGCTGACGTTGTACCTGCCTCCACCCATCTTAAGGTGCAGTTGAGGTATCTAAGCTCTGTGACTTTGAAATTTTGCGGTATCTGTCTCATTCTCTAAACAATTTTTTCTTGATTGCAATGTTGTGTATAGTGGTGTTTGTTCAAGCCCATCGTGACTAGTCTTTTGCTCCTGTTATTTTCCAATTTCTTTCATTTCGAAGAGAACAACTTTAAAATATCACTAAAACTGAGCACTATTTCTTTCAGCAAACAGCTTTAAATAAAATAAAAATATAAAATGCCTCAGAGATATCTTAAAAATGATCTGAAAATAGTACGTTATATTTTATTACATAATATTACCATTCCTTTATTAAAAGATATCTTTCAAAATTTGTGCAAAATGCTCCACTCATTGTCGAATGAGTAATTAAGATCCGTCTCATTGCTCTACGGTTTAAGCAGTTAACTGTGGCGCCCCTGTCTGAGAGCGCGTAAGTATGTGTGTCACGGAAATCTAGCGATGACGAGTATACTAGTCAATCACAGATTTAAAAAAAAGTGCCGCTGTTAAAATATTTAATCAAAAAGGTGGGTTTTATAAAAAAAAATTGTCGAATTTATTACTAATACTAATCTATTTGGTCAACATATTACTCGAAAGACACAAGAAAAATTAACTATATTACAAAAGGTAAGAATTTAAATTCCTCCTGCGTAGAATGGCATTCACCGAAACACACACTTCACAGAAGGATTATGGATTTTGCAAACGGAACAGCAGTAACGCGCGCGATTCCTTCCTGATCTAACGTTCATAACAGTAGGAACACCTTCAAGTAGGGTTTTTTGTTTACGAAGTTCCCAAGTATGTAATCCGGAACATGACTTCTACCTAACTGAGTTACATTAGGTCTAAATGGCCGAGTTTGTGTCATTTTTTCTCTTTGAATTGAATACGTTGCCAAGAATGTCTTAAGGCTATTTGAGGCCCGGGGTCCCTATGCAAAAGTAGGCCCTGCCTGAGATCTTTAAAAGTAGACAGTACACAGCATGTATTGTCAAATATTCTTTCAAACGGTAATTTGAAACAAGTAAATGTGCACGACGCCCTTTATGGTGCTCAAAAACCTAGGCACAAACCGGTTCAACAGATGGCCGCATTTCGAATAAATGTGTTGGATGATCGTTTATAGCAAGGGTGACCAACCCGCTCCACGCGTGCCACAATGTGGCACGGTGGAGTTGTAACAGTGGCACGCTAAGACTTACTGAAAAATTTTGAATAGATAAACCATTTTTGATTAAAAATTAAAAGATTAACCGTTTTTTAAAATTTTGAAAAGATAAAAAAACCATTTTTTTTTTTTTTACAACTTTGTTGAAAAATGAAGTTGTCTCCGACAAAAACAAAATCTCAAATTTGGATCAAAATATGTTAGAGGATAAATATTTTCTGCTACGAACATAGTAAAAGAAATATCACTCATAACTATCTGATGTGCATCTATAATAACTTAATTTTATAAGCATTTGCAAGAGCTAATCTTAATATAGATAACTTGGTAAAAAAATTAGTAATTCAAAAGTCACTTGAAGAAAGTACTGAGCGTTTAATAATTATTTTGAATTGAATGATTCAAGTTGCTCATTTTTATTTTATAGCTTACCTAATTGATTAAACTTGTAAAATTTATTAACAATAAAACCTAAGTTTGTACTCTCGTTTTATTTATTACATTATTTTTAAGATTTGACTACATAGACTTGCATTAAAGAATGTGCTATTACCGTAAAAATCCCATAATAAACCTACAAGTAACATTTTTGTTCACTTTTTCCTATTTGTTGGAAAAGTTGGAAGTGGCACGCATAATTATTTTTTATCAAATAGTGGCACTCTTCCGAAAAAAGTTGGACACCCCTGGATTATAGGATTAGGCCTAGTCCTAAACATGGACGACGGTCATCACATGATAATGCAGTCTTACCACTTTTGCCAATTGACATGCAGTTTGAAATTTCCTGATGTTTTTCGGAGAATATGTACGGGAATAATAATTGACCACATTAAACTTATCCAGATCATGATCTTATTAAGACGGAGTTGAGAACGAAACGAGGCCCTGGGCCCATGCCTTAAGACTTCCTTATAGTGTCTTCAATAAATTCCATCAAAAAGTTTTTAGTGGGCTATCAAGCAGCTATCAATGGGCTCAGAGACTGGTCGGCGTCACACATTTGTCCCATGGCTAACCATACCAGAAGGAACCATATTCTAAATAGAATTTCCAACTTTTGCCACTGCCCCTTTTAGGCTTACATCCAAAAAACATTTTTAATCGCACATAAATAAATTCATTATGCGAACTTATACGCTGTTTCAGCTGGTACATACAGAGACGTATGAGAGTTCCTCTTTTATTTTTCATATTTTTTTATTTAATACTCTAGCCTGGCCTCAAAATATTCTAAACATCTTGAAATTTGAGAATATGTTTTGTTTTTCACAGAAATTGCCATTTAAATATAGCCAACGGTCACTACTTTTTACGCTTGACGAGTATACTAGTCATAACACAAAATTCTGCAACTTCTCCTTGACGAGTATACTCGTTAAAAGTGGTTAAAATAGGGTAAAATCCTTCGCTTTCTTCACCGGGGCAGTATCATCAGTGAGTGATGGTCGTTCACTTTTTGGATTCTCTATGAAAGGGCTTGTAATCAGCTTTAAAATGTCTTTTCCACCTCAAATATCGGCGAAGAATTAACAGTGAAAATTTAAGTACTCGAAGTAGACAGCGCAAAAACTGACAACCGCTCGGTTTCAGCTGTTGATCTTAGAAAAACAGAGGATGGTTTTAATAAAATAGGTACTAAAATGGGTATTTTAAAACAATTGCTTGTTAAATCAGAATTCAGTACTTGCCAAGAGATTCTTAACGAAGAATGTCCCTGCTGTGGAAATATCCTAATGTCAAACAGCAATAAAACAATGTCTTGGTACTGCTGCGGGTCTATGTCGGTGCGATAAAGTTCTATTACAAGCAGTGCTGTGGAGTGCACCGGTATTTGCTCCTGATGAAGGCTGCGTTAAACGAGAGCTGGAAAAATACTGGGGCGCAGGTGCTGGTTGGAATTGGAGAGACTGTTGAAATCATGTCATGTCCCTGCGTTGGTGTCGCTCTCTCCTTTTTTTCTTTGCGATTCCAGAGTCTCTTTAAAGATGGAATACGTCCCACCCACGAAAGTGACACGCGATGTATAGTCACATCTGTTTGGACGTATTCGGTGAAACCATTCTTCTATTGGTCCAAAGTCCCCCTTCGCGCGGTGTACTTTGAAACCGGCGGCTGGCATGGGAACTCGTCGGCACCTTACTGTCGGCTAGATCAAGGAACGTCAGAGGTTGACTTCCCTTAGGACATCAGCGCCAGGGTGTCCACCCTGGGATACCTTCCCACGAGAAACTGCTTGACCGTTGAGACGTCACTCGTGCCCGAAGGGAAATGGGTCTTTGATGGACACCGCCGCAGTACAAAGCGGGATTTCAGAAAATGTGACTGCAAATCTAAATGTACCACAAATAGGTGCGATTTTCGCAAAAAAACAATTGCTGTGCAATTCAAGGGGTCACCAATCTTTGGATTGCACAAATAAGCAAGCATAATTTTAAGTTTTGCAAATTCATTTTCTTAATTCTAATAGTAATTTACACCATTTGATTCTTTGTATTATAGTTTCTTAAAAAGGTTGGCTCCGGTGGCTTTGAAGTAGCGTGCCCGCTTTGTAAGCCTAAGGTTGCGGATTCGACAGATTTTCTGGCCGCGGTAGCCAAGTGGTCTAGGCATCGGATCGTGGCTAGCATGTCATGAGTTCGATCCCTGTTCCACTGAAGAACACTGTGTAGGGGAGCGATACACGTAAAATCTGTCGAGAGCTCAAACGTCCTCCCGTTGGTGTGGTAGTTAGGAGAGGGGGTGCCAGCTCAGGTGTCGTCCGCGTCACTTGACCATGGTTCAATATTGCGCAGACCGTCCCCAGTAGCTGAACAGTGGGACGTTAATATTCACTCACTCACTCTACAGATTTTCTGGATACGAAAACCGTAGGCCCGCATGTCATATGATTATATGGCATGAAAAAGTTCCCTTGAGTATCAATTTGGCTCTGGTACTCTCGGTAAAATTAAAATCACGGCAATTATTTAGCATCCGACGAGAGTTTGAATTAAAAATTAATTCAAGCATCCAAATTTAGTAGCGAGGACGTCACTAGGGAATGCAATATCGGACCAAAAATTCAATTCCGGTAATTTTTAGAGCTTAATACCGGTAAAAAAAAAATGAAAACAGGTGTTTTTTGTTTTACTTGCCAGTTTATTAGAGAGTGTAAATATCACGAGAAATAATTTGTAACTTATAAATTATAACAGTATAGAAGGAATCACAAAAAAATAATGGAACATCTTAATTATTTAAATCACAAAAAAGAGCCAAATGTTACTGTCACATTTTACTTATAATTTCATCCAATTTATCTTTTTTTCGAAGTAATCTAAAAACCCTGACGTCTTAGGCTTAGAAATTGTGTTTTTAAATTTGTACCTTCATCGCGATTAGATTATTTCGTCTTTAACAAATTTGTATCATCTTTCGTTTTTAAATGTGTATGGAGTCCACTTGTGTATATTTCCTCCATTCACTTTAATAACTCTAGAACATTTTTTACATTGTACTATCATATTCTTTTCAACATATAAATAATGAAACCAAACCGAGGTATTATCAACTAATTTTTTATATGTTCTGCAAAGTTATTCTTATTCATTATTATGGATAATTGTTTATGAGTATATATATAATGAATCTGAAAAACATTTCGAACCCTAAAGAGTATGATATGCAAATACAATATGAATAGCAAACTCACCAGTTTAGAAAATATCGAAATATTACCCATTTTCTTCACAGGTACAACCTTGGTTCCTGAGATACGAATATCAGACTACGAGTCCTGTACAGTTGCAGTACCGCTCTAAGCTGTAATAGGGCAGTTTTGGCCTTGGATGATTCAGATATTTTATAGCTTCTCTTGATTGCACAATGCAACTTTGTGTTCACATTCTAATTAATTTCGCCCATTTGGGAGACATTGTAATAACAGGTGTTGGTAGATGAAAGAAGGCAGATGAACTTGGACATGTTATTCCTCTTTCAACGAGAACTTAGTTAGGAGTAGTGTATTTAGTTCTTTTTGTCAGAGAAATAATTTGTCTATATTTTTAAGTTCAGATTAATAATCTTTTATCTGTTGTATCTGGTAATGAAAAAAATTAGATAATGGATTTAATGAGTTGCCTTAGAACTGTTGAACCAGATAGGAAAAATAAAAATAAGAACGGAATGTGTGTGTAAGTGGAATATAAAGACGTTTAATATTTTCACCTTCTGAAATGGATGTAATTTTATTTCATTTATATTTTAATCATGGTGCAATAACACTATAACATAAAAACAAAAACGTATACTATTTTGTTATGTTGGCGATCCCTGAACATTTAAGAAACAATTTAAAAAATTTCTAGTAAATACCGAAAAACCGGTGTTTAAACTTGTGAATATCGGTATTTTAAAACTGTACAAATGCCTCAAAATACAGGTATTTTGAGCCATTTGTACAAATTTTGTAATACCGGTATTCACAAGTTTAAATAAAGGTTTTTTCTGCATTTATACTAGAAGTTCTTTTAAATTGTCTCCAATATATGTTCAGGGATCGCCAACATAGCAAAATAGTATACGTTTTTGTTTTTATGTCTCTCTAGCGGGTGAAATTAATTAGTCTAGGAATATAAAATCCATCGTACAATCAAGAGAAGTGATAAAATATGTGAGTCATCCAAGGCAGCGGATCAAAACTATCCTATTACAATGCAGAACGATACTGCACACGCGCAAGTTTCGTAGTCCGAAATTCGAATCTGTGACAAGGTTGTAGTTGTGAAGAAAGTGCGTAATATTTCGAAATTTTTTAAAATGGTGAGTTTGTTATTTACATTGTATCTGCACATCATACAGTACAATTGATGCATTATCTTTTTTAAGATCACATTTCAAAAATTTGAAATAGTACCACAGACTGAATAGTGATATCTACACTTTTTTTAGATTTAAATAAATAAGATGGTCCTTTACTTTTTTGTGATTCTTTATACATACTGTTATAATTTACAAATTATTTTTTGTGTTTTTGACACTCTCTAAAACTGGGAAATAAAACAAAGAAATACCTGTTTCTTTTCTCTTTCTAAAATTTCTATAACCTGTATTAAAACACGGTATCTCGTTATTAAGATCTAAAAAATACCGAATATCGGTATAGAACTTTTGGTCTGATACTACAATCCCCAATTTCTACACTTTAGTGGTAACGTATACATTGTGAAATATTTAACTGGCTTACGAAAGTCATTTCTGTATTAAATTATTTTCCATTGACAAAAAATACTACTATTATTACTATTTGTTTGAAAACAGTAGCAGTCCAAATGATTGGTAAAAATGCCCCTATGACAACGTTTGCGTATTTGTACGAGTTCGAATCACAAAATGAATATCCTCTTGTTGCTACATTACGTATAATTTAAGAATGTATCCTCTTGATGTGGCCAAAACTGTTCCAAGCACAGAACTTTTTTAATTGTTTTAAAAAAGGATAATTTTAAAGCGGGTTCTGTGATTCACTTTTGGGTGAAAAAACTTCAACACATAATAGATTTTAAAATAGATTAAATACCCCATCTAAAATTGTACACCTGTAGTAAAAAAAACTTGTTATTCATTGTTAATTTCGAACTTATTGTTATTTACAATTCCAAATCTCTCTTGTTCTTTTCATATTATATTTCCAAAATACCTTTTTCTTGAAGTGTAACTTCATAGTATGCAATTTTGAATATTCACGCTCACTCCTGTAGCAATTTCATTGCCAATACTTGTATTGTTGGCAAATCCAACAATCTCATTTTTAGAAATTTGCATTAAAATTAAAACAATTAGGTGACAAAAAGTATCGAAACGGGAACGGATACTGTTGATGCCAATTGTCAAAACTAAAAATGGGAATGTGGTTTAGGAATAAAGTATAATAGCTTCAATTTATTTAAACCTGGCAATTTCAACAAACATAGATGCAATACACATTTAATTGTTTTACCTTACTCTGTCGATTTCTACGACCAATATAGAATCTGATTATCAGTTACAACTTTCCAAGATCAAACTTTGGTCAAATGAAATTTACTACTTTAACCACTCTATTACCATAACTTTCATAAAACCATTCATTAACAAATGGAATAATATGACCATCATAACAGTAAAAATTACTTGTTTAACACCTAGAAAATAATACAAAAAAAAAAAAGAAAGAAAATCAGTTATTACTGAATTGAGAATGTGCATGGTATGTTAAAAGGGGGGGGGGACAGAATTAGAATAATGTTCTGCATGTGCAGTTTTCCTAATTACATATTTTTCTAATTTAAGCAAGTCATAGAAAAGAACATTAATTACTTCAAAAGATTCTTAATGTTTTGGAGCGTATTATCCACAAACATTCTTTTTTCAATAGCTTTTTCAGTTAAAAGAATGGGTAATTAATGTTATGAAATTATCACATTTGAACTTATCTAAAACTGAAATAAACAGCAAGAAATAAATTGAGAACATTTCAAAAGTAATTTTAAAAATTTCCAAAATTAATGTTTTTATCATAATTACCACTTGAATGTAAAAGTCTTGAAGTGCACAGCTTCAACAGAATTTAATAAATTTGTAGGTTAAATTTTTTTCCATTATAAATTATAAATCCTTAAAATAGTTCGAAAAATGCATCTAAATTAAAATAAATAATTCATATTTTTATAAATCAATTACATACAAAAAGATAATATTCAACAATCAATTTTAAAAGCATCCTAAAATATGTGTAAATGTTTTTCAAATATGAGTATGTTCATTTATTTACCAGTTCCAGTCAATTTACTAACAGTAAAATCAAACATCTCAATAGCATTTCAGTGATAATTAAAATTACATTAAGAAGAAAAAAAACTAAATATTAGAGCAAAATAAAAATTTCAGCTAATCTTATGCACTAATTTTTCAGCCTTCCCCCCCTCTTTATTAATCTTACTCTGAGGGGAAAAAATTATTTTACACTTAAATCTTTAAGTACAAAATTTTGATAAGCATAACTTTTTCTCAGAACTGAGCTGCTTGATACATTTATTGAATTTTTTTAAGACATTTGTAACAAATTCAGTTAATAAAAACATGATTATAATTCCACGCTTTTGTTTAGGCCAGGGGCGTAGCTACTGCCATATCAATGGTAAGGGCCTCCCAAGCTACAGGGGCCCCAACATAAGTAACTAGTCCCATGAACAAGGATTCCATATCTAAAAAAGAGCCCCAAAGGAATCTTGATACAGGGCCCACTCAGAGCTAGTTACCCCAGTGGTTCAGAACTTCATCATTTTCATTCCCCCTCCACAACACTTATAGATGGCACCATGTATATTATTTAATATAGAGGTTCTACAATTTTGTTATTTCAAAATAAAAATAAGAAGTCAATCCAAAGCTAGCAAAAAACTAAACTCATGGATTCAGAAATTTGCCCTTTCAAAAGGAATAGACAAGTTGATCCACATAGCAAAAACAAAGCTCAAGTATACTTCAAAACAAAATCAATTATCTTTTGAAATTGATGTCAATTCTATAACGGTATACAACAAGAAATAAAACTTAACGCTATAAATCCATCCATCATTTTTTAAAAAGAAATGCTTCATCGTCCAAAGGAATGTAATAAGACATACTGTTAAACTTATAACATGCTTTTGCCTTCTAAAACAAGGAACTTTCTTGCATATAAAAAGGAAAATTTTCAGTTTATACATTTATTAAATAAGGAGAAAATAATAAAACTGGTAATGAAAATAAAAACCATTGAATAACAATTCAAGAAATGAATGAAATATTAGTCATGAATTAAAAATGCCATCAATATGAAAAAGAACACTTTCAAAATGCAAGAAAAATTTCAATTAAACTAAAAAATATACTTAATTTTGTTGTTGTTTCTCTCTCCTTATCCCACTTAATCAACAGAAACATATCTAGATCAAGTCTATGAAACAATGTGTTTTTAAACAATGAAGAACTGTAGCAGGACTTGAGAGCAGCTGGCTTTTTATGGCAACCAATACAACTACACTTAATTCTAAATGAATTTATTGCTATGAATTAGTATATATCGGGGGGGGGGGGGGAGATTTATTCAAACGTATGGGTGTTCATAATAAACAATTTTGATATAATCATGAAAATGAAGTTTATTTGCACTGTGTAAAAAGAAAACAATATATAAACAATTTTTTTTTTAAAGAGTCATATCTGATACAAACTTTGAGAAAATCTGAATAGACCTGCCTAAAAATTTATTCCTTAAAAGCAACCTTTAGAATAAATTAATCTGTTCTCAAAATTATAAGAGCTGCTCTCTTGTGTTTTGTATTTTCACACATTAAAAATTAAACTAACACCATAAAAAATAAGAGTATAATGCATGAAGTTTTTATACAAGCAATGCTCTAATATAATAAATAAAATATTGATTTCTGTGTTGCATAAAAGACATAATTCAAACAAATAAAATCATTCAAATAATGGGAAATTTTATTAGGCTATCCTCTTTCATAGGAATGAAATTATATGACTGGAAAAATCTACAAATTTAACCAGCCACAAAAATGAACCAAATGATGCAGAGATATCTTAGGAAAACAAAATGAAATATGATTGCTGTTGTAGTGAGTAGAAGTTTCAATTATGCTTTAGGACACAATTTTCATTTATATAAATTAAACATTTCAGTCAATAATTAGTAGTTCTATATTCCAATTCATTAACAATGTATTTGGAAAATAATTGAAGTTTTTGCAGAATATTTACATAATTGTTTAGGAACAAAGTACTTCCATTCTAGTTTTTACATAATTTACATGTAAATAACTTGTCTTTTATATGATCTTTCATACAACATAGTTCAACAAAATATACAAAATGTTCACAACTATTCCCTGTCATTCTTTTTTAAAATGAAATAAATTATAATAATCAGAACCATTATTTAAATATAATCCACGGAATTTTACATCAAAACATTTTTTAAATAAGTCTCATTGCACATTACAATAAGTATATAATCTACCATTAATTTTACAGTCTCATTTCTTAAATTAATATATATTTACAAAAGTCACTCAATAAGGGAAAAAATATATATAATTTCTTAAAAATCTTAATCATTATCACATTTTGGTTCTGCTGCAATGAATGTTGAAATGTTTGGAATACTTTTACTTATCCTAAAAATTCAATTATAAAGATCACATTTGTTCATTCCCATTTTATTTGAATCACACTGATTTTTTATTTCATAAAGATATTAAATCTTATGATCATCAAAGCTCAATAAATAAGAACAGATTCACATGGCAAGTAACATAACACAGTTAAAAAATACAAAGTCCATTTTTTAAAATCATAAATTACATTTTGAAAGTTTACTTGTTTGATTTTTATCAGCAATAACAATTATAACGTGTCTCAAAGCTTAAAAAAATTGAATACATTGATCAAAAAGCCAACAGAAAATTACATTTCCAATCACAGAAAACTGGAAAGAAAGAGTAGTTAGGTTATCAAAGCACTTAACAATGCAATATGAGTTAACAAAATAAGGTAACTAAAGTTACAATATCTAAAACATTTTAAACTCAATTTACATGAAAAGTCATCAAAATAACATTATTTTAATCTTCTGAGAAAACACTGCAACAACAACAGACCTTTTGTAATCTTCCTCCACAGTTTCTGAATATACATACTTCTTGACCATTTCAATACACAGCAAATGGAACGCAACCACTTATGACAATTGTAGAGAACTCAGTGATACATTTGCATGCGTGTTCATGTGTGTGTGTATATATATATATTAACATATGATAACAATAATTAATAGGTACTCAATTCATTCAACCTTAAACAAGGTATCTGCAAACTTCTCCATACACTTCAAGGAAGAGAGAATGAAGCCATCGACACACAAAGAAAAAGATGAAAGGAGAAAGATTGTTAAAATTCAGTTTAATGCAAAATTCCCATGGCATTTTGTTGAGCTCTCTTGGCCTCTTCTTCACCAACCTGTCGTTCAATGAGGTACTGAGCAGTATTCACATTATGGGCGAGACCCGTTATGGTGACTATGCGATTCCTGGTTCCAGGAGCGAAGATACCCTTCTTCGAGATCTGGATGTTGGCTCCACTGAACCGTTGGATCTCAACCAGAGCTTTTCCACCTGGACCTAGGATTGCTCCAACGATATTCTCTCCAACTTCAATTTCAATCTTGGTCACATCTGGGCCCAGTCTGTCAATAGACTGGGGACTTTTAAGAGTTGGACCAGAACTCAAACCAGTGCCTAAGCCAAAAGAATTGTTGTTAATGGGTAGAGCAGCTGCGCTGGGTGAGGCGAGTGTTGGAGAGGTTCTCCGGAAGGGCTCATACACCTGAGTTTCGGGTTGCACCAGAAAGCGGTCGCTGGAGCGTGATGTGGTTGTGGGCGATGTGAAGCCTGGTCCAAGACCTAATCCAGAAACTCCATTGCCAAGGCTGCCAATAGGACTGAAGATGCTGGATCCTGTTCCCATTGGGTCGGACATAGCCGAAGCAGCTTCCATTCCTGGGACACCTGCAGTAGATGTATACATACCCTGATTGGACATTCCACCAGGTGGCATTGGGCAGCTAGCAGCAGCAGAGTTAGGCATGCCCATACCCATTCCTCCAACCATTGGTGGGCCATTTCCATTGATACATAGTCCCAGGATGTTATAACTTGGAATATTGTAGTTTGCTAATGTATTCATGGCAGCACTGATTTCTGATAAAGCTTGCTCTGAATAACCACTACCCCGAAGCATCGTTTTGAATCTCTCAATGACCTGGGACACATTAGTGGGCGGGGCACTGGGACTTCCCATTCCAGGAAAGGAGACAGCTCCGGCTGAGCTGGTCTGGGGGCTATGGAAGCTATTTGTGACAGTAGGGCTAAGACTATTCAGGCTGTCATTTGAACTGTAACTGGTATTGCTATTATTCATAGTGCCTTTAGAAATACTATTGGGATTTGCAAATGGTGAACCTGTGGGATTAAAATTAGCTATTGGACCCGTGACATCAGCATAACTAACATTTAAACAATTACCACTCTGGGGATCTTGTACAATTTTCATAAGGATTAGTTCACAAGCAATTTTATTATTTTCCATTTCTCCTATGACTGTAATACAACGTTCTACTAAGGCATGGTCCTTGGACTTTTGGGATATTTGCACATAAGCACCACTCTTTTCCTTAATTTGTTTAATATAACTTCCACCTTTACCCATGATCATTCCCACTGTGCTATTAGGAACTAGTATTTTAACTTGCTTCTCCCGTTCTGCAGGTTGCTTATGGTCAAAATCAATGGCGAGTTTCGCATTAGGGTCAGGTTTTTCTTTAATTTTTTCCATGATGAATTCGTGAATTTTTAAAATGCCATCAATGTTGCCCGTAATTAAACAAACCCTTTCTCTTGTTCCAGGATAAAAATCAGTTGCCTTTGACATTTTAACACGTGTCCCTGTTTCTTTTTGCAGCTGGGCAATAGTCTCCCCACCCTTACCAATAATGGCACCCGCAGCAACCGATGGAACAAGAATTTTGAAATGGTATGTCCCATTGGCAATGCCATGGTGAGACCTTTTTGTTTCATTATCTAATTCCGAGTCTGATGGCCGTTTTCTGGAATCTTCAAAATCTGATTCTGATCCATCATTTCCTTCCACAAGTGCTGTTGCCATATTCAGTATCTAAATAGTAAAAGAACAATTTGTTACATATAAAGGTTTTTTACAAAGTAAACCATACTTTTGTACAAATGAAAATATACACTAATTTTCATAATTACAGTTGAACGCCTACTTAACAAGTTTTCCGATCGAACATATTTTTCTATCTCCCCAATTAAAAAGGCAAACTACCCCTTTAACAAATAATATACCAAATTAATGAATTATTTCAGCAACTGGAAATTTTTTTTTTTTTTAGTTTGTATAAGAAAAATTGGATGTTTTTTAGTGGAACAGAAAAAGATTTTTCTTGTGAGGAGCAAATTTCCACGAGAAAGGGTGAAGACCATAATAAGACTTAACAGGTACAGAGAATCATGAGTGTAACCAATCGTGAGAGTTCTGAATAGGACAGGATGCTACCTTTCTTATCTCATCTCAATCCAAAATGCAGGAGATATTTTAAGGTTTTAATGAAAATGATACATTTGATGACAGACAACCTGTCTGTGCAACTGAAGTAGAGAAAATTGTTGATTTGTTGGTGCCAATGAATAGATTCTAATGCAGATATTGATGATGAAATTCCTATCAAAACTGTTACATTTTTTAGTGCTTTACATTGTTTGGAAACTATGAAAATGTACTTCTGTTATGTAGCAGGATATGAATGATGCAGTATTTTCTTATCTGCATAGAGTAAAAAACGAACTTTTTGAATAAAGAATCAAAAGATTTTCAAACATCTATCAGTCAGTACTTAAAATTTTTCAAATAGCTGGTGCATAATAATTCACTATTAATATTTTTAGCTGTTGAATAAAATGTGTAATTTTGTAATTATGGATATTTTTTGTGTAGTTGCTTATGTAATTTCCGAAAGGTAAATGCAAAAATTTTTTATTTTGTTTGGACTCCAATATGATGAATAACCTGGAATCAACAAACAAAATGTTCGGTGCCAATGAATTCATTAAATTGGGGTCCAACTTATACATTTTTTTAAAAAAGATACGAGAATTGTAAAAATTCTCCTCCAAGTAAAATTCAAATGTAACCAAGAGTATAGATTTGTTAACATTTATTTTGAGAATAAAAACATTATAATCAAAAAAATTTTAATTTTGATATTTTCAATATATTAGACACATAAGATTCTGATGTTCAAAAGAACTTCACTACATCTAATGTCATTAGTTTTAATGTTGTACCTCTGTAACTGATAACCATGATTTGCTTAAATATCGTGAAATATTTTTCCTTTTAATTTAGAAAATCAGACTAGAGCATATGATGTATTTTCTCACCAAAATAAGTAAAAGTTATATAATTAATTAATCAGAGAAACTTATAACTTAATTCTTAAGAAACATTTTGAAACAAAACAGCCCCAAAATGAAAACAATATTGTCAGATTCTCATAGCAAAATATATTTAAAAATGAAACTTCAAATTGAAAAACAAAAAGTGGTACAGAACATCTATTAATATCTTAAACTAGAGGCCTTCAAACCATGTCCCACAGGCCACAAGTGGTCAGCTGAAGGCATTTTAGTGGCCCAGCATTTGAATTTGAGGCAACTTCAAGAAAAACTGCCTTGCCAACTTTTTGTTGTAATAAACACTTTTTTTTCTTCTTATTCTTGATATTTCAAAAGTTTCATAGATATGTTTAATATAAATTTGAGAAAAAATTTTCTGAAAATGAAGAATGTTTTAGAACTTTTACTGCATTTTTTCAATTTTAAAAATACTAATTTCACAATGCTTGAAATCTTAAACAATTTCCAAAAAAAAGGGGGATGTTTATTTCTAACAGTATTGGAACAAATGTTAATCTTCTGCCAATACATTGCCAAATTTGATCTTGATCATGTCCCTACTACAGAAAGGGAGGAGAATAAATGAAGAGAATTCTATTTCTTCTGATATTACAATCAGTTGTCAAATGGATGAGTTGTTGTAAGCATGCTATTTGGATGGTGATAAGCAGGTTTTGTACTGTTCATTTTCAGCTAGATTATTCACGCTCTCCACACTTTGAAATTTAGAAGCATTTATAGTTTTTGAATGAGTGCACAACAGCAAGCTGTAATAAAAAATAAAACTTGAAAGGAAAAGGTTTTTCAAGAAAACTGGTGAGATCTTTATCTTTTGTTGTAGAAAACAGTAAGACAGTTCGCTTTATTTGCAAAAAGAGTGTAACTGTAATGAAAGAATACAACATTAAGGAAATTATGACACTATACACAGTAGTGAGTGAACATTAATGTCGCCCTATTCTGCTACACGAGGGCTTTCAGCGACAGACCTCGGAATTTTGAACCATGGTCAATTGATGAGGACGACACCTAAGCTGCCACCCCCTCTCCTAACTTCCACACCAACAGGAGGACATTTCAGCCCCGACAGATATAACATGCATCAGCCCCTCTATATAATAGGTCAACAGCAGCACTTGGCTCAAACTCCCGACACACCAGCAACAAGTTCATGACCTTGATCACTATGCTACTGCTGCCAGAAGAAAAAAGGTAAATATTCTTCATTAGAAAGACATTTACCAAGTAATAAGGTGAATGAATTAAAATCAAACCTTATTTGTAAGCAGTCTTTTTTCACCAGAACAAATAAAGAATCTTAAAATAGTGTTTTTGTTAGCCCCATGAGAGAAAAAATTGCTCTTGTATGGAAAACCCTTTGCTGATGAAGAGTTTATAAAAGAATGTCTTCAGAGTGTTGGCTTCATCACAGGCTCAAGCCATATCAAATAATACTTTGTCTGATGGAATAGTAGTAAGACATGTGGAGAATCTTGCTAGAGATATATTCAAAGAAAAAAAATGTGAATTTTATTCTGTAGCAATGGATGAATCAATGAGTGCAATAGATACTCCACAAGTACCTATTTTTATTCATGGCACTGATAGATCTCATAATTGTCTAGTATCATAGCATTTGAAGGTAATGCAAGGACCAGATTTATATTAGAGTTTAACACAAACTTTGGATACATGTGAGAGTCAGACTTCAGCAATATATATGCTATAACAAAATATGGTGCTAAATCTATTACTGGAGAAAAATATTAGAAACCACATTACTCTAATTTGTCGCTGGCCTTCTGTACCCAAGGTTGCGGGTTCAACCCTGGCCGAAGTCGGTGGATTTTCATGATGCAGAAAATCTAAAGTGGCCATGTCGTATAATTATGCAGAATGTAAAAAAATCCTTTGAAGTGCCCGTTTGGCTTGGGTGCTCTCGACAAAATGAAATTCCTAAGTTCAGTTTCACATCGTCAGAGCTCAGGTGCCTCCAACTGGGGAGGAAACTGGGCATCAAAATTACTTGCAGCAATTGGTGTCGCCTATACAGTGCAACACTAAAAAGTGATAACAGCTCCTGAGGAATGAACTAGGTCTGCAAAGGTAAAAAATACCAATACACAGCCCCATTAGAAAAAAAATTACTCTAATTAGACGTGGAGGCAAGTGGAAATATAATGACTTTTCACTGTATCATCTACTCAGGAAATTTGTGTAAGAAGTCTTTCTCAAACTTTGAACATGGGATGATTGTTATTGTAAAAAAAGGTTAATTTAATCCGGTCTAACAGACTTAATCACAGGTAATTTCAACAGTTCTCAATTGTTTGAGCAACTACTTACTGAGAAAAGAGCTACTTGTTTATAAGCTTTATGACTTTTTGAAAGCTTTAGAGGAAAGCTTTCAAAGAGTCATAAAGTCCTCTGGAAAAGCCAGTTGCTAAATAAAAATTCCATTCACTTTCCAAAACTAATGTACTTAATGAAAAAGTTTACAACATTGAATTCAAATTATTAGGTGCAGTGCTTTTCAAATCTGAAATGAATTTAAAAGCAGATTTAGGTTTCGGTGAGAATGAAATTTTTATCAAAATTCCCTCCTTGCTATTTTTGGTAGATATTGGAAGTGTTCAACCTAACCTTCAATGAGAATTAATAGGTTTTCAACATGACTTTGTGGTACAATGAAAAGTTTCTTGAAAATCTCACATAAATCAATTTTTATTCAAAGTACGTGACCAAAGACAAGTATCCAAGAATTAAACATGCATTCTTCTGTCTTCTATTTTTGGCAGTACCTACACAGGTGAACAGTTTTTTAGTAAAATGAAGAACATAAAAATAAAAGCTGGCAGACAGACATTTGAAGGAAAGTTAGCAAATTGCAACAACACAGATTAAACTGGATAGTGAAGCTTTAATCAAGCAAAAATAATGTCAAACTTCACATTGAGAGTAAAGTAACTACCATCTTCCCCTAGTACAACCTAATTGGTCAACCACTGAGGCAAGCTAACTCCAAAAAATGGACCTCTTTTCGGGACAACCATCAGACCAAGGAGAGATTTCGTACAAGCGGGTTCCCTGCGCTAGTCGTTATCTCCTCCTCACTGACTGATTAGGTCGGTTGTGAGCCGATATGGCTTGCCAGTTCCAATCATAACCGACGAAGTTCGCACACATATTACAACGCAGACACCCACACTTAGTTTTACAATTAAACTGCACTCTAAATACACTAATCCTTAATATACACTCACTAATATTATTTTACACATAATAAAAGTAAATTTTTTCTTCTCACATTAAAGTTTTCCTTCTCTTTAATTTTTTTAAATCTTTCCTTTTATTTAATTATTTTTAATGCAATACTGGGCTAAGATTTGAAAGATAAGCCAAGCAATGCAACTCATAAACCCAAGCGATTGGAGGTTAAGTGGAGGGAAACAGGCACTCCACCATTCTACCCCTAGTAAGTTTTTTTTTTTTTGCTCTTTTAAATGAATTTTTATCATTGTTCTGTACAGTCACTTTTCCCCCCATAGGTAAAACAAAATTACAAAGTTTTTTAATGTAACTTTAACTATTTTAGAAAAGCAATATATATATTTATAAGCAGAGGCGGACCTGGCGGCCGCCAGGGGCCCCGAGCACCAGCAAGGGCCCCAAGCTGATAAGACTTCAGTTATAAGTTCAACGTGCAACAAAAAATCTTGTACTGATATTGCAAACCCAATGATTACCCACATTTGAATCGTATAACAATTTGTGTTGCCCTCATATATTACATGTAATTGCGGTTGAAATCTGTTTGTTTTTTGCTTTTTTTTAATAAAAAAAAGTTTTCCTGAACTTTGACCTTTAATATATGTTTTCGGTTCCAAGTTTTTAAAAATTTGATCCCAGATTTCTTATAATACAATAATGATCCCAGATCTCAGACTATAAACAACTACCAATATTTAGTTCTTTTGAAATAATTTAGTATTTGAAGGTTCGTGATTTATTGTTATCTGGATTTTTGTGTTTATATTTTGAGAATGTGGGGGAAAGAGATCAAAGCAGTGTCGGATTAAACGACATGGAGGCCCCTAGGCAGTCGAGTTCTCGGGGCCCTGTAGCCTGTTTTTGGAGCACTAACAGAAAACAGAATATGCTTTTGTGGGCCTCTAAAAAGCACGGGACCCCTGCCTACTCCGCCCAACGAGTAATCCGGCACTGGATCAAAGTATTTTGTAAATTTAGTATTAGTTTTATTTCAGTCAGCATGACAGAAAAAGCGAAATATTTAAGTGAGATTGAAATTTCTCTAAATTGATGAATGAATCAAATAGTGAAATAGATGAAAGTTATTTTTTGGAAAAAACTGTAGAGGATCTTTGGCTATTGAAATAATTGATCACAGGGATATTTGCATACTTTCATAAGGTCTGAATTTTGCTGGCATTTTTTACCATTGGTCAACTTAAATTTGATTAACTTTTAAAGTTAAAATTTCAGGTAATGTGCATCTTGTTCTTTAATTTTTTTATTGTTTTGGTTTCATAGGATCATTTTTACACCATTTGCTTTCATATGTTTGATTTTTGAGAAAAGCTTGTGTGTTTCTAGATTGATAATGTTATCCTTTTTTAGTATTTCTACATTTTAAGTTTTTGTAATATAGAGAAAGGGAACTATGTACAGGGCCAGCCATGTTGGTGGTGTGGCGGATGTTGTGCGCAGGGGCCCCAGAATGATCAAAAATTAAAATGTACTCTTGCATATGAAAACTTGACAATATTCCTATCGTAAGAAATGTGAATTTTGTCGTAAACATTACTATTGTAGATCTCTGAATTTCAACAATCTGCAAACTAATTCTTGAAATCATGCAGACTTTAACGGTTCGCACTACCACAGATGAAGCATATAATAAGAATGGATTTTAAATTCTGAGAAACATTCCTGAACATTTCTTCTTATCAGGGGCATAGCTATCACTGTATCAATGATACAGGCTCCCCTAGAGGCCCTGGACATGTGTAAGCAAAAAGTCGTAAAATGTTATCAATGGTCATATTAAGAGTTCCTTTTTACGTTTATAAAATAGTATGTCACTGGCATAAAACGATATAAGTTTTCTGTGTGAATTCTGAATCTTAGGAAACGCAATAAGAAAAGTTTAAAAGCTGGTAAAATTACTCAAAATAATGAGAGGACAAGGAGTGGTGTGATCTTTGAATGTAGGAAAAACTTCTCATTCAAAGCGGATCGACAGAAAGATCGTTTGAAGTGAAATGCAGATAAAAAATCCATTCAGAATGTTATTTGCCTGTAAATGACAATAACCCCTTCGTCTACTGATTGATTGACTGTAATAAACGTTGCACTAAGAAGCTACAGGAAGGCTTGGCCCTTAGTCGGAATTTTTTTCATAGATGGTCCAGTGAAAGAGAGTGTTATATTATATTTATCCCGGTTCTCTTTTATTTCTGTAACAACCAAAAAACTGAATGTGCATTCATGGTGAACAAGGGCTGGATAACTGCTTCCCGTTCCAAGAAAAGATAGGACCATAAGCGCCTGAAGTCTTCTGTCACCCTCCAAATCTATAGTTAATTATTTTTTTAAGGAGTATCAATGAGTTCTCAACGTTGGTTCTCTGGGGGAAGGGGGAGGGGGCGCGTTAAAGAAGAGTTTCGGCACATTGGAGAAAAGCATGATCACGATTTATGACAGGCTTAAGGACAAATGAAAAGAATGGGACAGAATGACCCCAAGAAAAAGACCCTTTTTCGAAGTAAACTGAGGAAATTTTGCGTCAATTTGACTTCCGATCTAATTTCTTTTAGCTTCCTGCGCTTATACAGACAAATCGGAGAACCGTGCTTAAACAACAAAAAAAGGTAACTATATTTTCATTTTCAAATTCTCTTTTAAATTTTTAAGATTTAATGTGCAGGTATTTTAATCAGTGCGTAAGATAAAGTGAAAATATATTTTGTCGCATTTGTGTCATTACTATTTTATTTATTTATTTTTCGATTTATTACATAAATATAAGTAACTGCCATCAGTTCCTAAGCATATTTTTATGATTATTAGCATATATAAATGTGTTTTTGTTGCTTGAATCTTAAAACATTTTCGATTGGCATTGTTATTCAAATGAAAAAATATTATTTGCCTCTCGTATAAAAATAATTTCTTGAGTCAGTTATAAAAAGGGATAGTAGTTCATTTAAAATACAAAACATTAATGAGATTTTGAGTACATTCATTAATTATTTACCATACTTAAATGAATCCTAACAATAACTCAAAATTGAAATAAAACGTTACTATATTTATTGTGTTGATTTTTTGTTTGTAATCTTAACATATTACGATAATTTTGTTTAGTAATATATGAGCCAATCTATAATTTCTAAATATTTCATTAAAATTGCTTCAAACTGTTAAAAGAATTTTCAAAGAAAGTATATTAAGTTTACTTAAAAATACACTTTTCTTTCTTTTTATTGGTAACGTGAAATAAACACATAATTTTTCTAATATACTTTAAAACTGCTAAGAGAACCATTATTTTGTAAGATTAAATTTGAAAAACACAAATTCTTTTTGTATTTATTGTCATTTTAAGAGTGATTTGCTCACGATACTTTTTTGATTAAGATCTTTTGTCCAGACAACTTGAAAGGATATATATATATATTCAGTGCAATCTAATTATTAAATGTGTAACTAATTATAAAAATACATAAAAATTGTATAATTACTTTAAAATGCATAATTTCTTTTAAATATTGTATAACATTCTGTATGCTTCTCTAATAAAGTAAATCAAAATTCATCTATAACTATATTTAAAATCTTTAAAAAAGGCAACAATGCCAATACTATAACAGAAATTTCTTATAAAAAGCATTTAATGAAATGTTCATTTTTACAGATCAATAATAAATGTTGAAAAATGTAGGTACTATTTTTGAATTGCTCCTAGTTTAAAACTATTTAAAGTGGTAGCAAAATGTATTACAGAAATAAAAATATGTAAACACAATTTATAAGGGAGAGAAGAGCAAACAAAATAGAAATGTGAAAAGTTATTCAATATGTAGTAAGATTGTTTAATTTTGAGAAATGGAACTTTGAATGTAATTAAGATATAAATTTAGTTGAAAAATTGTAGATTTCTTTTGTGATATTGTGGCGTTTGTCAAACAGTTTTGAGTTATCTTAGAAATTTCAAATTATTTTGGAAATGTTTTATTGTTCTGTATAGTCACAAAATATTAAGATTTTTGAAAAAACAAACAAGTATAGTAATAATACTAAAATAGAATGTGTAAAAAACATTTGTATTCAGTTAATGTTTTGTTAACTTAAATTTAGAAACTTTAAAAGGAAACTTTACAAATCAAGAGTATTATAATTGTTTTTCCAGTTTTTAAAAGAAAACCTTAGAATTTTTGAATGCTTACTTTTGGTTGAGACATTTTAATAATTTTGATTATAAGTAATCCGGAAGCTAAGCTACGTTTTGTTCTAGAAACTAAACTATGATTTCTGTAAAGAATAAAAGAATTAAGCAAAATATGTGTGTATTAAATCGGAAATTTCATACTTCTATCACACAGAAAATTTGAAAAAAGATGAAATGAGAGTTTGGAAGAAAAAAATTTAATGCTCTTTAGAAATTTTAGCTAAATTTGGACTGGATATTAAAAATTGCAGGGGGGGGGGGCAATCATTTGATAATGCATCTAATATGTCCGGGTGGTACTCAGATCTACAGGCACGTATTAAAGAACACAGTCCAAGCGCAGTTTATATTTCTTGTGCCAGTCATTCTTTAAATTTAGTAGGAAATTTAGCAGCAGAAAGTTGTAGCGATGCCATTAAATGTTTTATGCATGTACAGAAATTATTCTATTTTTTTCTGTGTCAACCCATCGCTGGCGAATTTTAAATAAAAATTGGGAAAGGAGTAAACATGCAATATCTGTGAAAAAAGTTTCAGATACACGATAGTCAGCAAGAGCAGATGCCGTACGAGCTATAAGACTTGGTTATACACACATAAAAGAGGCCCTGGCTGAAATCCGTGATACAAATGAGGAGAAGATCACAATACTGGAGGCAACTTCTCTTTTGAAACATGGTAGAATGGTCATTGGGGCACATGATCTCTGATGAGGTCTTCATCCCCTATCTTGAATTTGAGGGAGCATTAAAAATTACACTTGCCATGTTTAGGGGAAGGTGGGAAAAAATATGAAAAGTTTGAAAGTTAAAAATTTAAAATTAAGAAAGTACATTAGATTGCGACCTGAAATAATAATAATATAAAGAAAAATTGCTGGAGCTATTTTTGTTTGCGTTGGGGTGTTTAGTAAAAGAGTGGAATACTGAGTCGACCGCGGCTAACTCCGTTGCCGGAGGCTAGCGTACGGCCATCTTAATCATTGGGTACTTTTGAAACACATGGGAAAGTATGAAACTTCCCTAATGACCGTGATTTGGGATACCATACTCCAGAGGGTGAGTGCTACTAGCAAAGCATTACAATCAGTTGGGTGTGAACTATTAAAAGGATCTAATCTACTGAAATCTTTAGAAAATTATATACAAAATCTCAGGAATGAATTTGGAAAAGTAGAACAAGAAGCAACTGCTTTATCAGGGCTCTCATTTGAAAAGGAAGTTGGACAAGCTTGCAGGCAGCAAAAGAGAAAAATTATTTTCGATGAAACTAAAGAAGGTCATGAATTTGAAAATTGGGAAAATTTCTTGTTTAACTCATTCTATGTCATATGCGATAGGACAAGTACAGAACTATCCCGAAGAGCTAGAATATATGAAACTGTTATAGAACCCTTTTTTGTATTTTTTGACGAGAGGTTTTCTGAAATTAAGAAAGCTGTTCAAAAATTAAAGGATATTTACAAAGACGATATTGAATCGCTTAATTTTGACGATGAATTGGATCAGTTTTTGCTATTTTTAAAAGAAAACAAAGATACTATGAACACTCCAATAGAAATTTATCGAGTTGCAAAAGAAATGGTCTCGACTTTCCCTAATGTCGAGATACTTCTAAAAATATTTTTAACTATACCGATATCAAATACATCAAGTGAGAGATCTTTTTTGGTTTTTAAGCGCGTTAAAAATTATTTAAGAAGTAGTATGAGAGAAGACAAACTGAACAGCATGGCCATTTTATACATAGAACAAGATGTTTTGGACCAAATAGATACTGCAAAAATAATCGATGAATTTGCCCAAGAAAAATCAAGACGTAAAGTTATATAGCAAAATTTTAAGCTTTTAAGAAAGGTTTTTTTTTAAATTCTTTAAAATAAATTTAAAAGTTTTTTTTGAGCCATTAATTTGTTCTTTAGCTATTTTGAGAATTTAAGGTCAGCGAATTTTTTCGACTCTTTAGCCCAGGGGGCCCCAAAATTTTTACCGCCAGGGGCCTCCAACTAGCTTAATCCGCCTCTGTATATAAGATGTAATACCATCTCTTCCCTTAGAATCAATTGTAGTCTTGTAAAACAAACCTCCCTTTATTTATATAAATTTTCTGACTAAACTATTTTTTGACAAATTTGTGGTCCACGGATCTTTGTGAATTTACTGATGTGGCCCATGGGTGTGAAAGGTTAAAAACCCCTATCTTAAACTACGGACTTTAGAAGATATTTACTTAATTATAGTATTAAAAATATGATATTAAATACATATGAAACGGTTTTACAACTTAAATTACACTTAGATAATATTTTCCTGTGACACAATCTAAATAAAATAAATAGCTTGTGTATCTCCTGCAATCAAATAAAGGTACTATAAAATTTTGTAATAGTAATTAATCATAACATACAAGGGTCCCAGATGTACCCGGCCTGACAGAGAGATGGCGAAAGTTGTTTGAAAAATATTACTATATTAGAAAGTACACAATCTATAAAGCATATGTTTCAAGTTTGAAGAAGCCACATTGTTTAGAATTTGTTTGGCAACCATCAATAGTGAAAATTTTCAGTGAATTTGTGGAAATGGAGAAAATTGGTCATTGATATGTGATACAATACTTTTATTTGAAAGGCCTCTGCCCAACTAATATAAAAGCTGAACTAGATTCTACTCTAGGAGCAAGTCTTCTCCTTTCTTTACGACAGTAAAATATTGGGTAGCACAGTTTAAATGAGGTTGCACAAGCAACCAAGATGATCATCACAGTGCTCGACCAAATGAGGTGACTCCAGAAATGGTGAAGAAAATCCGCAAAGCGGAACTGGATGATCATCGACTGAAAGTGTGCAAGCTAGCAGACAAATTAGGCATTTTGAAAAGTGCGGTACATTACATATCATCTGAAAATTTGGACATGAGAAAGCTGTGTGCAAGATGGGTGCTGTTTGCTCACACTCGAGCAAAAATAGTGCTGTGAAGATGTTTCGATTGAGTATTTAGCGGTTTCATAGCAACCAAGCAGAATTTTTGAGCCATTTCATAACCATGGATGAAACATGGGACTTCCACTTCACACCTGAGACAAAAGAACAATCAAAACAATGGACTGAAAAGGGAGAACCGGCTCCAAAGAAGGTGAAGACCGTTCCATCTGTAGGCAAGGTCATGGTCAGTGGCGTGGCGTAACGTACACCCCCGCACTGGGGGGGGGCCAAGGCTTCAAAGGGACCCAAAACCTGACTGACGCCCTTCATGTAGATTTTCTCAAAATTTGCTTTCGATTTTTTAAAGTCTAACTTTTAAGCGATTTTCCAATTGGCGATCTAACGTCATTCGAAATCAAAATTTTAATGCACTCATTAGATATCTTTGATCCAATAGCCAAATCAAAAAACATCTTGTTTGATGTACTGTAATCCCAGCGACGAGAGATACTTTTCTTTAGTAGGGTTTTTTCAAACCCAAATTATTAACCGATAAAATAAAAGTCAGATGGAGAATTAGACTAGGAAGATAAAGAAATCAACACTATTATTATATAGTATACTTTACATTAGCAGTAGAGAGAGAAAAAAAGACATGATTTACTTTCTACCGAAGTTGCAGAGTAACTTATTGGAAACTTTAGTTCCCCCTCCCCCTCAAGTATTTAATTTTCTTTTAGCGAAGTTGTAAATAATGTGCATCTGTTATGCTTTTTTCGCATGAAATAGTATTACGATACTTAGAAAACCATAGAGAGCATTTAAATAATAATTTGGTCAGATTTATGAGTATTCAATCAAATACCAGCATCATGAGAAACGTTTCACAAATTTGCTTTCATATAGAACAGGCATCTCTATTTTTATATTCAATGCACTTAAATTTAGGGTGTGTTCCTTAACGATAAAAACATTTCAATCTCGCTCTCATAATTAGAACTGTATTTTTTTTATCGGAATTTAATATTCTGGTTCAAAAAATGGTATTTTGTCAATTTGGACAAGAAACGCTGCTCTATAATGAGTGGAGTTTAAAAAACTTTGAATGTTTCTCAAAAACGAAAAATTTGAAAGGAAAAGGAGTATAATATAAACAGTAAATGTGCAAAATTGGATAAATTTTTAATATCTGCAAGTGCATAATCTTGTGCAAGTACTGTTTTTGTCATGTTAGTGAACCTGATTAACAAATCATGGAAATGAAAATTAATTCACTATAAAAAACACAATTTCGGACACTTCAGCTGATAAGGATACTTCTATCTAAAGAAAAGGAGTCATAAAGAATAAGGTAAGCGATATTTTTTTCTCTCGCAAGAATTTTAAAACGAAAATCATTTTACAGTTTTCGTGTTTATCTTAATGTATTGTTTTTATTTAAGTTACCAGGTTATCTTTCGACTGTTGTTAGAGAGATTTTCCATTTTAATAAATACCATAAATACTCTCTAATGGTTAAAGGTTATTTACTTCGTTTATTCAGACTCAGGTTGATTTTGTATTCAGTTATAAGTTTAATGTTTAAATATCTTTAGGTGATGTGTATCGGCACATTATGTTTGATTTTGTAATCCTTTGTAAGATCTGGCTTGGGGACCAAAAGCTGACCTTGCGAGGGGGTGAGGCTTATTATTTTCCGTTACGAAACTGCAGCTGTTGAATAGCTCATTGTCCTTTTTAAATAACAGTGAGTATTATGCAAACTTATTGTAACGTTTCAGGGAAGAAATACAGCAAAAATGGCCGCATTTGGCTAAGAAGAAAGTGTTTCCTCAAGACAATGCACCTGCACACAAATCCGTTATTGCAATGGCCAAAATTAATGAATTAAAGTTTAAATTGCTACCTCATGCACCCTATTTACCAGATTAAGCCTCCTCGGATTATTTTCTATTCCCAAACTTGAACAAATGGCTCTGCAGTCAAAGATTTTCCAACGAAATTATGCGGACAGTTAGTGGCTATTTTGAGGAGCAAGACAGTTCTTGTTGTAAAAAGGGTATTGAATTTATTGAACATTTCTGGGAAAAGTGTATAGAGCTAAAAGGAGATTATGTTGAAAAATAATTTTTTTTCTCCAAAATTTGTGTTTTCTTTGTTGGGTCAAGTACTTTTGGGATCACCATCCCAATATTGACTTGTTAATGTAACATTTTCTACAGCATATATAATGAAAAAGAAAATTATTTTATAAATTTGTTTTCTTATTTTATAAAAACTAAGTGAAAAATAAAATATATACTCAGGCTCAAATGCTACTATTTTACAATACATTACAAAACAAGCCAGAATTTTTTAATTCACCAGAACACAATAAACCAATCTTTTTTTACAGTAAGACTATAAGTAAAGCTAATTATTTGAACAATAATTACAAAAGTAATAAAAAATCATATATGAAATAAATGGATGTTTACAAAATTGGTATTTTTACATTGTACAATAAAATGTGCACTTCCTTCCCTTTCATTCACCATGAAGTAGATAAATAACTTTCTGTGAAAAATATGTGAAACAAGGCATCTTTATTTCAAAGAACTTACACATTTAACTGATACATACACAATACTAAAAATTTATTTTAATTTAATTTCTCAAATTTTAATACATTTCCTTAAATATATGAAGCAATTTTTAAAACAATGTTGATAGTCAAATCCTGCTAACACAGTTAAGCCATGAATTCTTTTGACAGGCAATTATTTGTGATATCAGTCTTAGATTTTGTGGTCACAATTCTTGTTCTTTTTATGAAACTCAGATTACTCTTTTGTACAGATGATATGTCTTTCTATTAAGAACAGATATTAATACTTTTTCTTTCATATATACAAGTAATGTAAGAAAGAGATGGTATTCCTTTTGTGACATAACAAAAGAATTGTAGTAATGGCAATTTAAAAAGTTTCTTTATGTTGATCACATCATTTACTTAATTTTAACATCAAATGAGAAAACTGTGTATATTAAAAACTCTAATACCAGGCAAGCAAGCCAATGCAAGCTCTATATCTTATTAAAAGTGACACTTTGTCAAGTTGTCAGTAACTAGCTAAATTTATTTCTTCCACAGCTCCAGCAATCCTTTGACACAACTTGGTTACATTTTTGATTGGTCTAAAAGAAGTTAAAAAACTAACACAGAAGTTCCCATACTTTTTTGCCTCAGAGACCCCTTGACAGGTTTTTCGGTTTGGGGAAGACCCCTACTAACCTTATATTAAATTTTTGCAAATTCATCCACTTAAATGCGTTTTTGACAGCAGGTATAGAACTATTTCCTTTAAAGATTTAAATTTCTAACTGTAGTGAAGTAAATGTTTAAAATTTTAAAAAACACATGTTAATTAAATTAAAATTTAATTAATACATAAAATAACTGAGCAACAAACAAATGCTTTTAGTGGATGGGATGAATCTGGGGATGCAATAACAAATTTTCAACATTTGACATCAATCTTGTGTCAGGTTTAACCCTAAACATCTCCTTGGTAAATAGTGTCCAGTCTTTTATTTCTTTTTGTTTTAGAGTTTGGCAAGCACATTGTAATTACTTCACAATCAGAAAACAATTAAAAACTTTCTCAGGATATTCCATAACATGGAATAAATAACAGGTATATCTTTTTAAAGCCAAAAACTATTGACATCCATTTCTAAACTTTACTTTGTTAGTGTCTATTACTAGTGCCTAATCCTTGTTATCAGACATTTTTTTTTCAAAGTGATCATATGATTTCATTGCCTACTGTGGTATTATGATAGTCAAAACATTCTCAACCCTAGTTTCAAAATCTAAAAAAGAGCATTTAAATGTTGAGCGTAGGTTAAAACGTCTTTTTCCAGGTAAATTGTCTGTGACAATTGAGAAACTGGGAAAATTTTTGACGTGTCCATTATACTCCTTTAGCTTAATTCTGACAAGAAACGCTAAATTGATGGCCCTTGTTGTAATAAAGCTTATGCTGTTGCCTTGTAACTGCAAATTAACCTCATTCAATTAAGTAAATAAATCTGTTAAATAGGTAAGTCTGGTTTCCACTTGATTAAATTTCCTTTTAAAATTAACAGTCACGATCTGGTTTAACGAGAGTCACTATCGTAGACCCCCAAATTATTTTTTCGCTGATGTGCACCTCTCGCAGGTCGTCATAGACCCCTGGGGGTCTATATAGACCACTTTGGGAATCATTGGGCTAACACTTCAAACATTTAATTCATTAAGTATTACAAAATTGCTTCTGATTCATTTTAAAATTTATTGTTTGGTTTAAGTCACACACTTAAGATTGAGTTTTTTTAAATAAAATCATTTAGTAAAAAAAACTCCCTCTAATTATTACTGATAGAAAAGTAGCGATTGTTGTACCATTTTGGAATCTTATCTAAATGGGTCGTATTTCGAAATAACTTGCCTAGGGTAGTAATATTTTTCTTTCTTGAGAGTCAAAATCAGATGACATTTTTTCAAACCAACTCAATATACAGTAATTTTAACAAGGCTTAATGATGTGATTAAAAGCACAGCAATAAAGATGACGTTATTAAAAAAAATCCCTGTAAAATTGTAACATTTGTGATCACAGAATCTAATGATATGGTGGGGGAAATTAATAGAGGAATTTTCAAAATGAAGATGTTTTGAAAATAAAAGAATTGGCTGAGATTGTGTGTGTCATGGATAGAAAAGAACAAGTGTTGTACTACTTTCAAATCTCAACTAAATGAACCTTCTTTTTATAGGGTTGTATGTAATATATTTCATTTTAAGGAGAGTCAAAGTTAAGTACACTATTCTTTCAAACCCTGATTCAAATAAACTACGTTGATTTTAACTAAACCAGCTAAGTTTTTTGTCAGATTTGTGACTGTGATTAATAGAATGGCTATGCAAGATGAGATAAGTGAAAAAATTGCTGTAAAATTGTGAAGTTTATGGTTACAGTACCTAATGATGTGATGAAAGGTGTCAATTTTCTACATTTTTAAAAATATACTAGTCACCACTTAACCAAGTGATGAGAATTTGCTTTTTTATTTTTCCCAGAACTGATATAACCCTCTTCCTTTAAACTAATGCCTGCTAAACATTGAGCTTTGGGAGACCCTGTGTACATATTAATCACCATTTCTAAAAAAGAGAAATGTTCCACTTAAATGTTTTTTTTATCAATGAAATTAGCTGTACATTCAACCGTTTTATACTAGTCAAATTTTATGAAATATTTAAAAAATTTTGCTACAATGATTTTTGTAATAATTAAAAATAATGTTGAAAGAGTGCAAAAATAAACAAAAGGCTTATACAATCAAACTTAATGCAATCGAATTTGAAAAGGGAAAATAAACCCTTTCAGTTAGTTAATGATATTAATAGTGACAAAGGAACAACTAAAAGTGTTAGAACTTATTAATACAATTTATATTAATATTGTAAATCATTGGTTATTTAAGCAGTTGTTTAGAACCCACTGACCAACTGGTCCCACTTAACTCACTGGTCCTATGTGTTACTGGGGTCAGATTATGTATTGTTATAAAACAAATAATTTATGTATTATACACATACAATTCATACAATTGCAGAAAAAAGAAAATATGTGATTATGAATTTAGTTTGGAGATTTTAAGATAATAATAACAGGAACTAATCGAAAGAAACAATCTTATTTTGCTAAAAAGAAAAACAAATTTCAATAATTGCAGATATTTATACATCTTTACATACAAATCAATAAAAGGCTACATGGAATCTAAAATAATAAGTCAGAAAATACAAATTTGATATAAAATTGACAACATCTGAAAAAATTTAGCAAAAACTTACATGTAAAATTGTTTAGTTCATGCATAAAATCAACATTTTAATACATAAAAAAAAGATACAATGCTGATTAAATATATATACATTTAAAACTGCATACTTATTGAATATCAGTATAGAAGTATTTCTTTAATTTATTGCATACAAAGAGGAATGAATAATCAGATAAAAATAACCAGAAGTAATTATAGTTTTACAATAGATAACTTACCAACTAGCATATACTGAAAGCCATAGTTTCTCAGAATACAAAACAAGATCTACAGTTCACCATTTTTTTTTAATCTAAGGGTGGAGTTACACCCCCGGAAGTAGAAATTCAAATCACTTTTGGTACCTAAAAGTTGTAAAGAATTATGTTAATGAAAACAGTTAAGATTAATACTATTAATAAAAACAGATCTATTAAAATATACAAATACTAAATGTTTGATCAAAGTAAAAATAATTAAAACTAAATATATCAAAAAAGTTAATCTAATTTTCAAACACTGAAGAAAATATTTTGTATCATTCTTAATCACATGTGGAAAGTTATATAGACTAGAAAACGTAAAACAAAGATTTTTTAATCTTTAGTTTTCAATTTCTTCTTTTAATGCTTCATACAATTCATAAAAAATCAGTCCCTTATTATGCATAATTAGATAATAAAAATAAATGCATTCCCAATCAACAGAAAATATGCGATGCTATTAAATTACAATAAGAAATCTTTGGTAAAAAAAAAAGCTATATAGAAAAGAGTAAAAAATATCTTTACAACAATCACTAAAACAGTCAGTTACATCAATTATTATACTAAGATATCTTTTAGAGCACAACATTCCACTTATATAATTACAGCAATTTTTATAACCTCTCTTGTATATACTTTTTTTTAACTTATCCAACATGAAATACATATTTATAAGGTTATCTAAAATAGTTATTCCAGTTTATATTTCATTAATTGTTTGAGACAATATTAAAAGAAAAGTATCACAATGAAATATTGAATACTACAATAAGGTTGCCAATATTAACAATCATGATTGCAAGTTGGTGAGGATTATTTGAACACAAAAATGTGCAGAGGGAATAGATTTACACTGTGAGCCCATAGCAGATCTAGGTGAAAAGAGTGGTTTGATCATGTAAGCATTTTGCTGCTACCTTAGATCTGGAAGACAAATATGTAAAATTCTATCCCATAATTGTGAAAAACTCAGTAAAAACTATTTATCGCAGCTATTTTACAGCATATGTGATCCCTGTGTAAATAATTTGGGAACAAGCCTTGGGTCCTTTGGGTGCAAGTAATGTGTAAGAGGTAGATCAATAAGATTTTATTTTAAAATATTTTTTGGACGTACAACTACTGAATGTTTGATGGCTTAAATCATATCAAGGTTTAAATAAGAATGATTTTGTTTTATAAATTAATAGAGATCTAATAGTAAAATTTGCCAACATCAGTAACATCCCCTAAATTATTTGTTTTGACAGCCTTTTTACAAGTCTCAAACTTGTAGGGAAACTAAAAGCCATAGATAAGAATGGCATAGGTGCCATCAGAAAAAATTTATAAAAATGTATTGTGATGAGATTTTTTTTAAAAAAAGTAGCAAGAACTAACAGCCATGCAACTACAAAGGTGATTAAACAGCCCAAATTATCTTTTGTTATGAAATGATGTTACAAAAATGTGCTTTAAAGTTGTAGATATTGGATTCCAATGGTGACTACAGCAAAGAAAGAAATTATCACTCTGTAACAGTTAATAATTATGAATGATTATAGTTAATATATGAGTGGAGTTGATTAATTTGATTAGAATTCTGAACAGATACAAGGTGTCTATTCAAGGAAGGAAATGATTATTTTATTTGAGAACATACTTTTTGAACGAAGCCAAAAATAATGCACGGCGCAGATTATTTACAGCTGGAATTGCTCAATTTTAGAAGGACTGTATGATAATTAGAATCCTTTGAAAAACATTGAAAACCAGGTCAATGAGTGAAATATGGAATACCTCAAGTCAGTTTTGATAAAATGAACAATTGGATAACCCTGAAGAGAAACAAGACGTACTCAATGCCATCCAAAAATAACTTTTGTGAAAAAATTTAATGTTGGATTGCTTACAAAATGCTTCAAACTTTATCACAGCTTGGTAGCAAAAAGACCAGCGACTTATGAATAAGGCGACTCAGTACTCAAAATCTGTTTTCACACACACAAAAAATTTTACTTTTTTAAAACTTTAAGTTAATAAGACAAAATAGTTACTTATTCTTTTAGTACCTTCAACATAAATGGGTTAAGACAGAATTAATATATTTTATTATTTAATTAAAAAAACATGGAAAATACATTTTATACATCTTTTAAAAGAAATAACACAAAGAGAATGGAAACTTCACATGCTTTACAGTAAAGCAACAAACTTGAAAGTTTAAGAAGTAGCATTTTGTCCTATTCAAATAGATTTTAATTATAAATAACTAGATTTGAACTTTGAACAATTACTTCTACAAATATAAGATTTAAAAAGTTAAAACAAAACCTTATGCTCAATCAAAAACACTTATGACCAAATGGAATACAAAAATATTTGATAACTTAATATTTTGGGAATGTGCAATATTAAATATCATTTGGTACTCTTAATCTCTATGTTTGAAAAATTTGATATATGCCATTAAATTTTAAATAAAATCATTAAATCAATTTGAATTTTTGAAAGCTTCTTGAATGTTGGAAATCAAGTAACAATTTCCTATTAATATATATTTTTTTAAAAAGAGCAAATCATGAACATATAGCATTGATTTAAATACTTCAACCTATACACTACAAATCACTGTGAAGTGATCTATTTTTACACATAGGAAAATTGATTGTAATTTATATTGAATAACATATTTGACTGCAATAAATATTTTCCACAAGCATAAATCAAGTTGGGCCAAGCTTTCCCTACATTGACACACACAATATCAATATTATTTCTTCAAAAATTAATCATGAATTTGTAATTATATTAACAATAAATAAGAATTATTCATTTAAAATATTAAATTAGTCGCCTTACGCAGGCATCAAAATTTTGCAACTGAGGTACATCAAGCTTGCAAATTACAACTATAAGGCAAATGCACAAGGGTTTGTTAAATTAGCCCAATTTATATATTTTCATTATGTATATTAGATCACATATATAACAGAATGAATCTAACAAACATTTCAAGCCAATCAAAAAAGCATTTTCAATTACATGAGATTTATCATGTAATATACTCTTAACATTCCTAATTTTGTGATTTTAAAAAAGTATCTAAAAACAACTTTTTTAAATAATACAAAAATGTATTGTGCATCTTTATAACATGATACAAAGTAACGTTTTAATTATGGCACTGGTTTTACATATATTTGCTACATGCATTTTACATTCTTTGTGTAGAGCTTTAGAAAATATATAAAATTAAATGCAATCAAAACCAAAAGTTCATGTTTATAACATTCAATATCAATGCATGACTTTTTTTAAGTCAAAAAAGATCACCAAGTAATATGTTTTATACTTTAATTAAAAAATATGAAGACAACTATTCCATTTTCATTATATCACACCATTTCCTCTCACAGTAATTAATTCACTATATTATTAAAAACACATGACGTTCTAATCTGGATGACAATAACCTTAACCCCTTCATTCAGTGGTCAAAATAAGTATTCAATATGCAACGATTTCAGCAAATATCGATTTTTAAATGCCTTACTATACATCAACAACAAAACTATGTCTCATTATTTGTTGCACATAGCAGTTCATTTCCTAATGTAGAAGTTTTTGTATTAAAAAAAAAAAAAAAAAACCTAAGCAAACCAATCATAATTTTCAAAAGCAGTTTGGCAAGCAAAATAAGCATTCAACATAGGAGGCTTTGATAAATTTTTATACCCAGAAGCAAAATTACCATTAAGTGTGGTTGCAAGATTTTGTAATTCAAACCATTTGGATTATTTCGGAGGGCATTTAGAAAGTTTTATTTAAGCAGTGAGCAAGATGGGCCAAAAACAAGCAGAGTTGTTAGTGGAAATTAAAAATTTAATCATAATGCACTTCATCTAAAAACAAAATTTCAGCTATTGTAAATAGACCAAAAACAAATGTGCATTATACAATTAAAAAGTATAAAGAGCAAAAATCGGTTGATAACAAGCCAAGATCTGGTCGACCAAAAAAGGTTTATGAAGCGGCAGAGCACTGACTTGAACGTCAAATTAAAAAAGACCTCAAAACCAATGCATCAAATTTAAGAAAGTTACTAAGGATTGTTTGGACATAGATGTTACACCTAACTGCTAGAAATTACCTGCATAATAATGGATTTAAGGCTAGAACTGCTCGAAAGAAGCCATATATATCCAAAAAGAACTGAGTGCAAAGACTGGAATTTACTAGAAAATATGCAAACAAGCCAGTAGAATTCTAGCACAATGTAATTTTTGCAGACTAAAGCAAATTTAATCTTTTTGAATGTGATGGCAAAATTATAGTGTACAGAAAACGCAATACGGAGTAGGAAGAACGAAATATGGTGTCCACAGTAAAGCATGGAGGAGGTATAATGGCTTGTGGGTATATAGCAGCTTCGGGAGTAAGAAATATTGTTGTAATTAATGGCATAACAAACCATCTGTATTACATACAGATTTTAAAAGAAAATTTGCATGGTAGTGTTGAAAAACTGGGAATCGAGGACTACTAGTTATACTAAAACAATGACCCAAAACACTCCGCTCACAATACAAGGCTATGGCTACAATTCAACTGCCCATAAGTTATAAAAACACCCACTCAAAATCCAGACCTCAACCTAATTGAGCACCTGTGGAGCATATTGGAAAAAAAAGTCACGAGAGTCTCATTTTTCTAACAAATGTCAAATGGAGATCCTTAGAGAGGAATGAGTGAAAATTGACCTAGAGGTGACAAAATATTTTGTAATATCAATGCCACAGCATTTAAGAGAAGTAATCCATCTGAGAGGAAGAGCAACTAGGTATTAATTTAATATTATTTGAATTTTTTTTCATTTATTTTTGTTTTGTTGATTTTTTGTTTTTGTTTAAATGCCTTTGAATGAAATAATGGCAATTTTGTTAATTTATATTTTAATGTATTGCAAAAGATGCTGCATTTAATACTTAATGGTTTTTGGTTCAAAATCAATAAAACTTTTGTTTTATACAGTTTTTATTTATTAATTGAATATATGCAATAATCTTCACATGTTGAATACTTATTTTGACCACTGTAATTTCAAGGGTCACCAACAATTAATATTATGCTTTCATTATTCAGAAAAATCCACCATGATGGAAAAAATCCTTTCATAATAAACAAAATGTTAAAACTTAAAGTAACTTCTAACAACAACAAAATGGGAAAAGATCATACAACAAACTGATTTTATTCAGAAGCAAGGTCAGAACCCTCCACTAGCAAAATGCAGAGTGTATTAATTGAACTCAAATTGCAATTAAAAAATGAAAATTAATTTAGAAATATCAATCTTCTATTGAACACAATGTTGATACATACTGAGACAGTAAAAATTTAGACAACTTTGAAGTTTTGGTAAAATCTTAGTTTAATTCACACCTTTGGTAAGAGAAACAAATGGTATACAGCACATTTTTCGATAATGGACTTCTATAATTTGATAATAAAGGCATGCATTAAAATAATATCTAATAGAAGTTTCTACTGAACAATATTATTTGTCAATTTTGCAAGTTTCTTAAGAATAAATATTCCAATTATTTTCAACTGATAGTTAGATATCAATTTATTTCTTTTTGCACTTTAAAAAATGAGCGATATAACCACATCATTTGGAAATTTATCAAATAAAACTTAGTCTGTTTCATTTATTTGAATTAAAACCTGAAGTTTCATTTAGAAGCTACCAGAGATAATCACAGGCCAATGTAGGAAAAAATCTTGAATAATCTGGGGAAAAATCTTCTTACAATTAAAATATTTACAAAAATATTGCACATTCATAATAAATAAGAAAACTAAGAAAATTTAAGATTAATTAATTTGATTATGTAGAGTGCATTCAGTGTTTTTAATTACAGGCATGAAATTCTCATCTAGAGGTACAACATTATCTACTAAATCAACACAATTGACAATACAATAATTCAGAGATGAATTGATAACTTTTTATATCATAACTCTAAAATATATTTTTGAATTAAACCTGGAATTTTCCCTAAAATAATATAAAAATTTTCTGAATCATTTGAGATTACTTTTAAGGAACTTAAAAGCCCTCGCACAAAATCTTACTTCTTTGTATATCAGTTTCATAATTCTTTAGTTTAATTCAATCCCAGAAGTAGGAGTACAGTCATACAGGAAAAACTTATGTATATTTTACTTGTATTTACAGCAATCTTATCAATATAACTGAGTACACACAGACCTTGAATGTAGAAAAGATCAGGACAAAAATTAATTTACTTAACTTTAATTCTAACCTAAAATCAAATATTCTGTGGAAGAAAATTAATTGAAAAACAATAAAATTGATAAAAAATATTTTAAGCAAAATTAAGACATTCAGAAGAACACACATGATTTAGAAGATTGTGCATGTGGGTTTCTTTTTCTTCTTTATACCCTTAAAATTAAACTTCCTTATACCCTTAAAATTAAAAAAGAATAAAGGGACTTGTTTCAATTAATTTAAAATAATCAGTATAGAATCCATTTTTACATACTTTTCTCCCTTTGATCAAATGCTGCATGAAATCTTTCTATACTGATTTGGTTTAAAAATTAGAACAGCCATTTATTTTACAGTGTTATGCAATTTCTTTTTTTAAAATCATTGTTATTTAATAACTTTTACAAACTCACAATAAAAAAAATTTAATTCTAGACATTTCTTTAAAGTCAAAATAAGTTAATGGTTACATTTACAAAAAGACTGCTATGAAAATATTTTTCATCAATCTGTAAAAAAATTAAATTATATTTTCCTTCATATAGTTACTACTTATTCTTTCTTTACTCTTGCATCATATGGGATAATGCACACACAATAGTGATTAACTCTGATAAAAGATTTCTCTATAATCTTTCAAAGGAAGTTTTTATTTATGAAGCAAATTAAGATCTTAATACTTAGAACAAAAAAAAATATTTTATTTAACTCTTATAAAATTTCTGAAGCAATAAAAAAAGTCTTACATTTAAAAAACTTGCTGAGGAAACTGTATTTACCCATAAAGTTTATAACTATCAACTGAATCAGAGTTTAAGAAAAGTAAGTTTTATTTCATATAAATTTAACTTTAAAATGATTATTAATATATTTGAAATCTCCTCAATAAGGATTATTACATTCTTGCCTCCAGAGTAAGCATTCCCAACTTTTCTTTGCCTTTTGACCACAAGTTTTAATTTAAGGCATGTGGACCCACCCCAACCATGTTCATATACTTATTTCTGAAATTATCTTCGAAAACACTTTTTACACATCAAAGATTGAATTTCAAAAAAAAAACTTCATGATAAGAAACTGCATTTAAAAGTATAAGGAAAATTTTTAAAAAGGTAGAAAATTAATACACTGAAATTCACTTAATGCAAAAATGCTTAAGATGAAATATAGGTTAACATGAAGTAGCATAACGGTCCCAACAAACAACTATGTATTTTCATACATTTTTTTCTCTTAACATGAAACAGAAATCGCTTAACATGAAGATTTCCCTTCAAAGAATGAATAAAACACAGAAAAACCAGCCACACAGGCAAGATTAAAGAGGGGTGTGAAAAGAAAGAGTTGGTTTTCACATGTTTCATAGAAAGGAAGTTACCTTAGCTTTGAAATACCCTAGGAATAGTCCATGACAAATAATCAATTTTGTGTTTATCTAAGCTACTTTCACCCTTCATCTCTACAAACGCCACACAAAAACATACGAAATGAGGTAGTATGTGTAGTTATTTAGATGCACATTCCATTGGTGAAATGAATAACGAAATAAAACAATTTGTTGAAATTTTGATGCTAAGAAAGGAAATGCAAAGAAAAATATCATTATTTTTCACAAACTCAATAAAAGTTTTGCTTTTTAAGAAACTTGAAAATTTTGTATTAAATTTCAATGTTCTTGTAAATGTTTTTGTTTCATTGATTTTTAATACATGCATATACACATATCTATGTGAATAAAATGTGTTCTAATAAATTTAATTTTGTTGAGTATACATTTTTCTTTTATTTTTACAATATCCTTTAACAAGAAAAAATATTTGAGTCCCCTCAGTTTTGCATTAAACGATTTTCACTGTATTTTTTTATTTTTGGAAATGGGATTCAGCAACATCACTGGTAATTTCAAGAGCAATTATTGTTTGTAGGTACATATGGGAAATAAAATTCACTAGAACAATTAAACTAGCAAAACTAAAATACAATTATACAAGACTTTAGTAAGACCAATTGTTTTATACGGCAATGAATGCTGGACAATTAACAAAGACGATGAAGAGAAACTGATGACTTTCAAGAGAAAAATCTTACGAAAAATTTTGGTGCAGTTAAGAGAAAATGGAATCTGGAAAATACGATACAACCTTCAACTTCAATCGAAATACAGAGAAACCAACATAGTCAAAGTGATCAAGGCTTCCCAAATAAAGTGGCTGGGACATGTATTTCAATATAGCAATGAAAATCCTGCAAAGAATATAGCTTTTCAAACTCCAGAGGAAAAGAGGAAGACTGAGGACAAGGAGGATGGATAAAGCAGAAAAGTGGTTAAAGGTTTTGGGAGTTAACCGAAGGAAGAACACAGCATCAAATGGATCAAGATGGTCTAAGCTGACTGAGACAGCCTTGGCCGATAACCAGCTGTAGTACTTTGGAAGAGAACAATTATACAAACAATAAATTTCATCAAAACGATACTGATACGCCTTGGCCGATAACCAGCTGTAGTACTTTGGAAGAGAACAATTATACAAACAATAAATTTCATCAAAACGATACTGACTACCACTGATTGACTTTTTCTAGATAAGTTTATGATGAAACTATTTCTTCTTTTAGAATTTTAATGGAGACTTTTTCTGTTCACTTTAGAAAATTCATGAAAAAACAAGCATTTCCTAAACACAAACTTCTGGATTTTTTTTCTATGACATTTGACTTTATTGTTATTATTACTTTATTTATATATATATATTACATGAACCTGCAATATGTAGTTTTCCTTGTGAGCCCCCTCCCCTCCAAGCAGTAGCGTAACGGAGAATATTAGGGCGGTCCCCCCCTGCAAAGTCAGGTTTGGGGCCCCAAGCCAGATCTTACACAGGGTAAGTACTCAACGTCAGTCAGGCTTTGGGTGCCTAGAACCCTGCCCCTTGCAATATGGGGATTGAAGGGGTGTATATTACGCCACTGCCTCCAAGGCTTTTGAACCCCAGCTAGGAAACGATGCTCCAGAAGATCAATATGATCTGGAATATCAAAATATACCAATTAAATCATTTCCTTCACAACACATTAATATAATTATGGTTAAAATTCTTAAAATAAATTTTTGAAAGATTACATTTTATAACTAGAAAATAATGATCAGTAAATATCCATTCAGAAGAATTCAACAGGTAGATGAAACTTTTGCTGCTTTGCCCTCAACTAATAATCACAAAGTACTAGATCTTCTTTAATTAATATATCTCTATTTTAAAAAATCATAAAATATTTTTTTCATTTTCCAACACAATAGAATTTAAAAAACAAACTTAAGACAAGTGTTATAGTTATTAAAAAATATGTGCAATAAAAAATCTAAATAAAGTTTTAAAATCATCAAAACTTAAATAAAATCAAAACTGGATTAGAATGTCACACATTTAAAAATACAATTATTTGTTATGAAAAAATTTCCAAATATAAGAATGATATAGGCTAATGATGGGCAAACTATGACCCATTTAGATGTTCTATCCAGCCCACCATATTTCAGAAAAAATAGTACAAAAATTTTAACTTTAATGTTTAGAAAAAAGAAAAGCTATTTAAGAAAATGTTCCATTATTTGCATTTGCAAAATTCTCATTGAAATTTTTTTTAAAAAAACTTCTGCAAGAGCAAATAATTGAATTAGTCTTAATAAAAATACATAAAATTATTAAAATCTAAGTCTAATTTTGTATGATTTTATTCCAATCCCATTAGGAGCTTTGTAAATGTTGTACAGCACACATACAATTTCCTTCTATTTTTAACACGCTTTTATAAGTTTCACTTGCATGTAACGGAATCTTGGAACTCTATTTTCACCCACTTAAAAAGGTCAGATTAATTCGAAATTTTGGACCGATGGTCAAGGACCGATGACAATACAATAATTTCATAATTTTGTTCCATTGTCCTCACCAAGATCGTCAGGAATCACGATAATCAGATTTGGCGACAATTCCAAATACCACTTCCAGATTTGGCAACTTATTACACATACAATTTTCAGATTTGGCGACTAATTCGATATAACATTTTTAGATTTGGCAACTGATTCTACATACCATTTCCAGATTTAGCGACTAAAAGAAAAAGGTTAACCCTACAGCGAGTGTTTTTAATTAATACACTTCTGATTTATAAAAATAAAACAAACAAAAAAAGTGTTCAGTATGTGAGAAAGTGGAGGTTGGGTGTGTGTTTTCAATTCCTTACTATAATATAAACATTTTTCTGAAAATGAAAAAAAAGGCTCGTGCAGGTGGAGAAAAAAATTATGTTCTGACTACTAAATATTTTAAATTTTTTTTAAAGCTATACATTTAGAAGTGATGACACTAATTATTATAGTAATATGTTTAAAAGGTGAGAATACGATTGACACTTAATATTACCATGTTTTTATTAACTCTCTTTCTTTAATGTTCGGGTGGAATTTTGTAATTGATTTTAAACTGTGTGACTTTCCGATGAGCTAGAGACTTGAAATTTAGACCATATCTCAGAAGTGGATGATAATGCATGAAAATGTGAAAAAAGAAGAAAAAAAAAACGAAAAGGAGGCTTTTTATACTTTTTAGTCCATTATAAAAACATGGTACATTAAATTTTTTTTAATTCAAACTTTTTTTCTTCTTACCACAATTTTATTTGTTTGACCTGTTCAAAAGAGATTGAATCTAATATAACGATACGGGACTCATCCGAGGCTTCGTAAACGGAGATAATAAATACACTTTAGACCCGTTAATATCCATTGAAGAACAAGACTAATTCCACAGCCACGTAATTCCAGCTTCAAGTATCAAACTCAAGGATAAGTTCAACAATGTATAAATGATAGTTTAAAAAACTAAAAAACACGCTTTTATTGTAGATCGAACTAAAAAATGAAAAATAAATTATAATTTTAAAAAAAACTAAAGAACACGCTTTTATACTGAATCAAACTAAAAAGTAAAAAAATAATTCTTAATATAAGAATAAAATGATAAACGAGAAAATTAATGTCATTGGGGTAAAAGCGTGGGGTGCAATTTTGGAATTGAAAGAAATTAGAAACTATAACAATTGATATATTTATAGAACACCCCACGCTTTTACCCCAATGACATTAATTTTCTCGTTCATAATTTTATTCTTATATTAAGAATTATTTTTTTACTTTTTAGTTCGATTCAGTATAAAAGCGTGTTCTTTAGTTTTTTTTTAAAATTATAATTTATTTTTTATTTCTGAAGTAATACAGATCAAAACATTACATGAAATGTATTTATTATGTTGAGAGAAAACCACTTAGAACACTATAGCCTTCAACTCATTTTATTTGTATTTTTACAATGTTTTTTTTAAGTAATTGCTCACATTTAGATGTCTAGTTTAATAAGAGTCCAGATTAATGAGGGTTTATAGTAATTCTAAAGACACATCAATAACACACAATCCTACAGAAAATTTATGAGCGCATCTATTTTAGGTCTATTTAAAACATACCAGTTTAGCAATATAAAAAGCTTAACAAATGAACAAAGTAAAATATTAAAATAAAGAAAAGTGAAAATACTTTTAAAAAGGTAAACTGATCAAAAATTTAGAAATTCAAGAGGCTAACAACTTTCTTCTATGATTCATTTTTAGTTCAAAATATTGTTTCTAATGCCACCCAATCAATAGTGTCAGAGCTGCAGCTTTTCCAAAAGTCACCACAATTTTGAGGGAGAACACACTGGGGTGGTCAGGGAGCTTCACCTTTCTTCCCCTCCCACCAACTTCATGAGAGAGCTTTCGGCTCAATGAATATTTAGAGTCCACCCATGCTGCAAATTCTTTATATATTTACAAACATCCATGCTCAACCCAAACTCTACAACACAACACTCAACCTTACTAACCACTATACCATCTGGGCATCAAATATAGGACGAAAAAGCAAATCTGATAACTAAATAAAAAGATCCAAATTTTAACACATCCCCAAGACATTTTATACAACACAACTCAATCTAAAGCCAATCTATCACAAGTTAGATATACTGAAATAAATTCAAACTTTCCAATTCCAAAATAATCACACAAAAAAAGCAGTTCTTTAAAAAAAAAAAATATTTTAACACAATTTTTAAAATGGATCTTTATATATTCAAATTCAAGAAAATCCAGATCTTTACTCACATTTAATTGTAATTATATATTCAAATATATCAGTATTAGATAAACAATCGAGTGAAATACTTTCTAACTGCAAAGAAAATTTTCATTTCCTTAGAACTTTACTAAGTAAATATAAAATCACTTTAACCACAAATACTTTTTCAGTAATGGTAATTTTTAATACTCATATAATTCAAAATAGAATTCCTACTTCCATAACTAAAAATATTCATACAATATTATGGTTAGTAGTGTTAATAAGTTGTAGAAGTCTTGCAACCTACAATAAATTCTTTCATAACTATATAAACCATTTAATTCAGAAAATGTTATTTCACAAAAAAAAATTAAGTGGGCAAGACTGGAACCAGTTTTCTCTTCCTTACATTATCAGCTTATGAGCTAACTCTGAAATTGAGATACATGCAGCCGAGTAGTTACAAAAAAAAAATTAACCATTTAATTTGAAAATACAAAGTATTTTAACACAACAGATGACCTTTTACTGACTTAGTACTTCAAGTTGTTTAGCATAGAATAAATTTTAGACAAAAGAAAAAATGGAGCTAACGCGAGAACATTATCGTGCTATGATTTTAAAGCTGGATTAAAACAAGAGGAATGCTTTCAATGGCTGTAATTAGTATTTGGTGATGAATCTTTATGTCGTGCTACTATATGCAGATGGTTTAAAGAATTTTGCAGAGGTCGCAATGCTCTTCAGGATGAAGAACTCGCAGAAAGGCAGTGGTTGGCAGTAATCCCGGATAATGTGCCTACCATACGAAAAATGTTAATGGATGATAATCACTGTACCTACCAAATGATATAGAAGGAACTTAAAATTGGATCCACAGCCATACACAAAATTATTCATGAAGAATTACATATGAAAAAAGAAATTTGCCGTTGGGATTGCCATAATCCAAATGAACACCAAAAAGAGGAACATGTTAGAATCAGTAAGGTAACCCTTAAATTGCAAAATAATGGTGGCCACCTCATCATTTCTAAAATCTTAATGGGTGAGGAATCGGATATTTTTTGACGTTTGTACACATCAAGAAAGCAAAGTATGGGTCTTTGAAGATGATCCCAAGCCGACAACAGTGAAAAGACAACGAGCAATGAAAAAAGTATAATGTATGCCATTTTCTTCAGAAGAACGAGATTGGTCAAAACCATCAAGTTGGAATGACAGAAGACAATAACAGCAAACTGGTATACCACTAAATGTCTTCCAGAAATTCTCCAAGAAGTTAATGTTAGGGGACTAATGCTTCACCATGACAATGCATCTTCCCATACAGCCGGATTAACAGTTGAGTTTCTTAAACAAAAACAAATAAAAGTGATAGAACATCCACCTTATTCTCTGGATCTAGCTATGTGTGACTTTTGGTTATTTTTTAATCTAAATAAGAACTTACGTGGATCCCATTTTTATTCGGAAGAGATTGATGTGGGATGTGGCTCTCTTATAAATGCATTTTTTCATCAATTCCAAGAAATGAATGGTTTGAGGCATTTAATCTGTAAAAAATTTGTCTACTAAAGTGCATTGATGCTGGAGGAGACTACTTTGAACACTTCTAAAATTTTGTAAGTATAACTTTAAAAACCTAGAAATATCTCAAAAATTTCAGAGTGACCCTCATAGATAGAGAATATTCTTATTCATAACCCTGAACTTTAAAGTGAAATTTTTTTGTTGTTGCTTATAATTGTAAAATATTATGAATTTCAATTTAGGTGATATTTGACTCAATGCCAATTCAAACTCATTTTGGGCCCTGAGGGCAGAAGATCTATAGGCTCCCCCCCCCCTTAGCACTGGTGAATCAAAGTTTATTAACCAGAAAATCTGGTTAGGCCCAGCTTATCCGGGCTTTGGGTACCCACCCCATGCGCCTGATGGATAAACCAGCATTGATTTTACTTTTAAAAGAACTGACAAAATTTTTAAAAATTTTAATTGACACACCCAGCAAACAAAATCACATATTCAACACTTATACACAGTTTTCAGTTTTATTACCATTCATACTCACCAAACATGAATAACAATATCTCACTAACAGAACTAAAACTAAATTAAATAAAGAACATAAGAATAGTAATAATAGGCAAATTGATATCTATTACTATACTGTAGTGAATGTGAGACAAAGCATAATTATAGTGCAGAAATTTTTATTCCATATTTTTTACACTTCATATTTTGCTACATGTATGTATTGATATAACATTGGCATTATTTTTTCAATCAGCACCATTATTCGACTAATTAGTTCTTTATAGTTAGAACTTAAAAGTTTAAAAATTGTTCTGCAGTAAACACTTATCAAAATCAACACCTCGTCCGAGCTTCCAGTTAAGCAAATAGGATTTGTAACAAACTAACAAAACACAAGCATACACAAGAGTTTGTGTAATAACCAGTAAAATTGCTTTAATTATAATACATATCAAATTGTAACTCTTTTCATGGAAATTATACTTATTTTCCACCCCAAAAACTTAAATACATCATACCTGTAGCAACTTAGAACATTTCATAATGATGAGAGATACAATATAAAAAGGTCATTTTAAATTTCACTCAAAAACAAATATTTCTTTTATCACACAACAAATACAGTAATGAAACATTATAAATATATTTAATTATTCTAGGAATAATAAGAATAAGTTATTTTTGAATTCTTCATATTCAAAACTAAATTACATTTCAATAATGATCTTCAACATAAATCTGAAGACATGTAACATTTCCAAATAAAAAAAAGAACATGGAAAATAAAAATAAATCCTGAACTTTAATGTAAGCATTTAAGTAGATAAACTCAACTCATAAAAAATAGGACATGAAAGTTAATTTGAAAATTAATTCATTTTAGGAATGTATGATGCAAAAACATGTGAATTAGTTTAAGAATTATATATATAATTAATTATAAAAGTATACACTAAAATACAAGATTGTATTCAGATAATAAAAAACTACCCATCACAAAACCTGTGTATAATTTCCTTTATCTAATACATTTTTACCTATTTTACAGAATGAAAAACAATTTTACAGCCACCAAGAAAAGTTACAATTTCTATTGATTTCAAGATCAAACCCCGAAAATTCTCACAGGATCTCAGTATAGTAAGGTCAAGCTAATCAGGGAAAATTCTTTTACCATATGAAACATTCCTACTTATCACTAAAACTTCCACTGTAGAAATTTTTGAGAAGAATTTCAGTCCATATCTTTTAAGTTTATTTAAAAACACTTTATTAAATAAAAAAAAATGAAAATTCAAAAGAATATTAGCTTTAATAACGGAAAATAAACCTTATCCAAGGATCCTGTCAGAAGACGACTGCACACACCGGTTAAGTATAAAAGCAATTCCTCGTTGACACGTAACCACAACTCAACATGACTACCAACTATCTGGAAATATTACTCGAATTTTTACTTTACTATATTCTCTATTGACATGAACTTATTAAGGAAATTAAAGTTCGTTAAACACCCTTTAATCAAGTGCATTCCCAGTTTATATGTTTACATATTTCAAGAGTAATTAGTATAATTTTATCAACGTCATCCCAATCCTTGCCGCGGGTCAGTAGGTGACCCGCTGGTCATAGGTTGCCGATGAAGGGTTTAGATCCGGCTCAAGAAAAGAAAAGGAATGATGGAGTTCTAATACCAAACGTTTTCTTTTGCTTGTAATTGAATAAGAGAGTGGAATTTATAAATTAGACATAAAAATATGTATACGGAAATTTTTTAGGCTCTTTTAAGTGAGTACTTGCCTGTAAGAGCAACATGGCGAAACAGTTACAGTTAGTAGATTCAATGCCGGAGGTGCACTACTCTGATATTTTAATTGTATACTGTTACATAAATCTATATAGAGACTGTGAATATGAATTATGAATGCAAAAATAAAATTTAAGCAAATTTGAAAATAGAAACATACCTCATAAAGATGATCATGTGAACTAAGATATTTTTATTTTCATTTAGGGACGGCTGCTTGCACCATGTGTTTCAGATAAATTTTATTTTGGAAAATATATTTTGTACTATCAATAAAAAGTATCACAATTAATAAAAATATTCATGTTAAAAATAATCACAATGAAGCTTGGAGAAAGATATATGAACGCGAAAACAGAATAGTATTGATTAAGTTTTCAACTGATCAATAAACTGTGAAGCAATGTTGCTTACTTTCTTCAGAGCAATGCTGCCATTCATACACATTCGGTGGTAAATTCTACTCCTCATGCAAAATCCAACAAATATTAATTATTCTTATTCAAATATATTTTTTAAATCAAGCATCATATTTATATATATATATATATTTAATTATATTATTAATATAAATAAAAGTTCAAAAATAATTGTTTTGGGAAGTCCATCACACGAAAAGGAAAAAATTTCGGAGGCATTCCAATTCTGACTTTCCAATTGCATTGGTTCCATTTCTAACCACTCTGATTATGTAACTGATATATGAAATTAATTATTAGTACTGAACTAAAATTACTGTGCAATTCCTGTTATTTTGATATCATGCTTCAATTACAAAATTCAGATATATTTCAATATCATGCACAGCTTAAGGAAACATATAATTTAAAATACAAATTATAAATAATTTCAGCTATATTTTTAATCAGTACAAGAAAAAAAGAGTCCAGGACAATAAGTGATTATTTCTGTACAATTCTTCTTTTTCATGATTTTTTTTTTTTTCTCCTTTACAAGTATAAGGAAGGAAGAAGGAAGCTCTATGTATACGAGATTTCAATAGTTCAAGAATTTTATATGATCATAAGTATTAAAAATTTTGATTTTCTGAAAGATCTCTTTATAAACATAATAGAGAGCTTCAATTTTTTAATGCCTTCTTCATACGAATCCTCAGTTAAAACAAAATTTAATATTCAATAAATAGAGAATTGAGATATGTGACGTCATCAAAAATATCTTACTGTTTAAAATTTTGGAAAGATGTCTTTCTTTTATATATAATATATATATATATATGTTCTAAGAATCATTTTTAATGTTTTTTAATTCATCGAAATTTTAATTTATATTGATTTTGCTTTCGTATCAATTGGTATAAAATAATGCTAATTATTTAATAATCCTATCATTGTACATATACCAATAGCCAAGGCACAGCATAGTTTTAACAAAAAAGTTGGCAACAAATCAAATAATAATTTCAGATCAAATATAACTAAATACTCATAGAAATGACAGTAGTAGCCAATTACTTATGGTCGATGTTTTATTCGAGCAACATGTTAGAGTCCTGATTCCAGAAAAGATACGTCGTGCCCGTTAAATCTTCCAGGGATCAATATCCTCAAGTTGGCTGTCATAAAAGCAGAAAGAATGTTTCCAGCTCGCATATCGACCTTGTCATCCGAAGGTGAATTAGGAGACATGTGGTGGTATCTAAGTAAGCTAGTAACAGCCTCCGTACAGGAGTGATCCCGTTTGTCTAGTGGTATGTTACATGCTTCCGGACCTATAGATCGCGGGTTCTAATCTTCCACAGACATATTGACCGTGTTAAGCAGACATTTTGTATCATACAGAAGTAGACGCATAAGAATAGTGTTGTAAAAAATGTATCAAAAATAATCGTGGTGAGATATAACGGAAGAACAGATTTTTAAAATAAGGCTCACATTTATATCACATCTAAAATAATTCATTTATTTTAGACAGTCAATATTTATTTTCAGAAACAAGTTAAGAAATCGTCTGAAATCTAAGCGACGTTGAATGCCAACGATAAAGAGCAAAAGAATTTCTTTACATTATATAATTAAATTGATGAATCAGAAAAGATAAGTTGTGTTTAGAAAAACAAATGAAAAATGCAGGAAGTTTCATTTTTTTTTTTTAAATTCCTTTTTTATAAGAATGTAATTTTGTATGTTACATTTTATTTCAGATGTCTGTCTCAAAGAATGTTGAAATTATGGATTAAGAGCTAAAGTAAAGAATTTTCCTAAAAATTAAGTTATATCCTATAAATTTAGCTTAACGAAAATGGCAGCTATATGACAAAATGACTTGCGTAGGAAATTGAAAAAAGTTTTGTTGATTCAATGGAAAGTTTGATTTTTATTTCACTCCTTGTGTGAAACTTGATAAAATAAAATACATTAAAAATTATGTATAAATAATTTAAGTAACAAGATAATGATAAAGGCCCCTGAAACAATGAACCTTAATACACATAGATACTGTATTAAAAATTACTTTTGACCATATAAAAATAGTTAAAAATGCGCGCGCACATCCTTATTACATACCTCACACACAGTTTTAGTTTATCTTTACAACTTCAAATAAAGCTAAGTTACAACAATGACAGATCATTAGAAAAGGTTGTCATTATAATCTCTTCACCATTTTAAGGTTCCAAATATTGAAATAGATGCGAAAGATTCTATTGACACAAAAAAGGGGTAATTAGTTAAATTAAATCATTTCTAGTTGTTTTAGTCGCAGATATAGAATAAATGTATATTTATTATCTCTTAAATATATATATATATATTTAATTCCTTTTTTTAATTTCTATTTTTATAATTCCTATTCTTTTTTCAACGTCTTGAGGGAAATGGTAGAAGGGAATAGAAAAATGTCATTAGTTTTACTAATTGAAGAGTCTCCATCGTTAAAGATTTGAGGATATTTCGTAAGAGTTCTCAAACTTTTTTTGCTTGTGGACCCCTATAAACCAATATTTAGTATTTACTTAGAGAATATTAAAGGTAACCATTAAATAGTTAAATATTGTGTAAATAAAAAAGTTAACTTGTGAGTTATTAACAAAGGAAATTTAAAACAATTCCAGAGTAATAAAAATGTAAATTTCAAAAAAGCAGAAAATCTTTAATTAGTAAAACTGAAACGTAATTCTACTTATGGAATTAACTATAAAAAACAATATACTATTTCAAAGACATATATACAAACTTATTCCTAAAGCAGTTGTCTAAGTAGGCAGTACTAACGAGACTTTTATGACACTGGCATATTAATTCGATAGCGTACACACACCTCTTTTATGAGGGGGGAGTACATTCTAAAAAACACATAGGCAAAACCGCCGAGGGGTATGGTAAAAATTAAAAATTCGTTGGTCTATAGGGTGTTAAACCTTCCCTCCTGTGTACGCCACTGTATAAATATGACAAACATTTTTTGAGAGTCAAACGCAATCCCACTGTTTACTACGTCAGATAGATCACAATTTCCTTTTAATTATTTTGTTACACAACTAAATGCACATTCCAAGAAATAAAATCATTGAGAGAGAGAAAAAAGGATATGCTAGCATTTGATTCAAAAATTTTCTATGATTTTTTTTAATTACCTAAAGATAATTCCAGAAAATATGTGTATGTTCTTATCACAAATTTCTTTACTTTTCTGTAACAAACTTTTATTTTTATTAAATTATTTTATTAATAATATTTTATCCTATGCCCCTTAGTTCATACTACGAAGTCCCAAAATACATTTTTTCCTCATGTGAAGACTCCTTCAAAGCTTTTATGAACTATTTGGAATCTTTGAGGACATCAGTTGGGAAACAATAGTCCTAGAACCCTCCCCCCCCCCTTTCTGCTGCATAAATACTGTATTTTTTTTTTAACAAAAAGCGAAAAGTATTCAAGGAATAATAAAGGTATTCGAAATAAACACAGTGAGTTAAAGAATTTTGTTTATTTCGGTTCAGCTGCAAAGACAAATATTCAATAACATTATGTCGTAATAGAAGAATTGGCATCCAAGAAAAAGTTAAGAAATGTTTTATGTGGATGGAAAATTTGCTATAAAAATGCGTAATGTGTTTATCTGGATAAAATAACCGATTACAGTTAACGGATTACAGTCAGTGCGGGACAGAAATAGACAACCGGAAGCATTCAAATCGAGTAACAAAAATAAGAGCAACGGAACCTCCTTATTTATGATGACCATTATTTATCAAAGTAAAATCGTCCCATGATGGCGAGTCATTCCATACCTAAATAAACAATACTTCATCACATTCTAAAATATCTTTATCTAATCAATAGTTTAGCTGCTCTGACTTAGTTGCTATTCGCTTAGGAAACTTAGAATAAAGCTTTTATCCGAAAGAGATAATCCAAAGCCTGTTTTTTGCGTAATACTTAGGAACAGGACCACACACCACACAGAATTTCGAGCGTTTGATAAAGGAACAAACTCAACTATCCTTAACAGAGAAGCATATTTTATGATACTACTGAGTTGTGTTTGAGATACACACACAATCGATTTTTTCGAGTGTAAAATGCGTTCTATATTTCCTCCGCCATGCGTTAATACTAAAATGTTAAACTTTGTATGCTAAAATAAATTATATGATTATATCGACTCTCGATAATTCGAAGTTGAAGGGACCAATGTAAAACTTCGAACTATCAAGAGGGGTAGGAAAGAACTTCCAAAACTCACGAAGAGAAATTTTTTCTAGCACATTTGAATCTGAAACTATGTAATAAAGCAACTATTGCACATACGTATGAAATTATTTTAAAGTATTTTTAAAAAGAACATTTTATATGCAGTATAAATATTATACACAAGTTACAGTCCTGTATTAAAATAATACATACTGTACGTAATTGATTTTTTGACGAAAAAAATCTGTTATCTTTTTTTGTTTTTTTGTTGTATGGCATTCAATCTAACTTTGTCAATAGATTTTTCTAGAATAAATGAAGCTTGAAAAACGTCCGCATGAACATGATTTTGAAAGAAAAAATAACGTAGTCTGTTTAGTGATACTTTTAGCATCTGTCAGATTTATCGGAGTCAACTCCGATGGTCATCAAAGGGACTACGTTACAGGGAAGACAAGCAAAGACAATACAACGCAAAACATGTAAGCTCCAACCTGTTTGCTACAGGACTCTACATGATAGTGAATGTTCGAATTGTCGAGAGTTTTATAAGATCACTTCGAATTATCGCGTGTTGCATTCTCGCCAGGCACAGATTTTACTTCGAAATATTGAGGGTACCAAACATATTGTTTTAGTTCAAAATATCAAGAGTTTTTCCAGGGGCTGAGCATATACTTCGAATTAGCGAGAGGTTCGGGTTATCGAAAGTTTGAATTAGCGAGAGTCAACTGCATATTTCATACCAGTCGTTACCCGCCGGCTTCACTGCTTATTTCATGATGCTGCGTGTGTATGAATATATACTATATATATATATATATATATATATAAATTATTGATATCTAAGTCCTAGCACATTGAACGTTCAACTGTATTGAAAACATTCCTATAACCCTCACCCTTTGATTTAAAAAGGACAGGACTTGAATTTTTAAAATTGAATTAAAATTATAATTTACGTCCAGTAACTCCTTCCCTCAAAGTGGATTAACGAAAAACCCCATTTTAATAGATCTCTACTCAACAAATAAACATAATTGCCAAGTTTCGAGTATAAGTCTAATAGCTCAAAAATTGAATTTTTTTATTAGTAAACCCCGTAAACTCCTTTCGAGTCGATTTCCGTAAGACCCGTTCTCAGCGGATTTCAACTCAATAAAAGAAACATGCATACCAAATTTCAAGTCTGTAGGCCTTATAGTTCAAGAACGGTAATATTTGTCTACAATGCCCCTCCACCCCTCTCAACTCTCCTCCGGGACAGATTTCCACAAATCCCTTTTTGTTAACGGATCTGTACTTCCATGAAAGGAATATGTCTATCAAATTTCAAGTCTGTAAGTTCAATAGTTATCATCAAAAACAACATCACCAAACTCAAACTCTCGAGAATAGGCTGATACAGCCACTAAAATAATTTTTGAATTTATAAATAAAAAACAAATAAAAATAACTAATCTACTGAAATTCCAATTCTTAAAATTATTCATAGTGAAAATTGTAGATAAGTAATCGTAATGCTTCTTTTGGGCAAAAGGAAAAAAATCTCGTATTTGCCGAATGATATATAACTCATGAATAACACAGTCGCATTTAATAACGATAATTTAAGTACGGACTCTTTAAAATTTGGATTCAAAGTAAAATGACGAGATTGACATTTGAGTTGGAAATCCACAAACCAAACTCCCACACCACACCAACTTGATGACTTTGAGCCTGCACAGATTTTCCGTGCATTAACTCCTTTTAGCGGAATCGGGACTTTAACCCACGACTCGGCAGAAACAATACCCTTCCAGTTATCATGACGGTGACGTCCAGTGGCGTAACTGAAAACGTTAAGGCCCCTCCACAAAGTCAGGTTTGGGGCTCCAAGACAGATGTTACAAAGGGTACGTACTTGGCGTCAGTAAGACTTTGGGCCCCTTAGTATCCTCCCCCCCCCGCAATGCGGGGGTGTACGTTACACTACTGTGGCGACGTCTTTTTCCACTTGAGTTTTGGTAGTGTGTATCTACAGTACCTTTTTATTTTTGAATCTATATTGTGTGTCATCGCCAAAAGTATTCATTTGGCGCGATTTGTGTACAATCAATAAAATATATTATGAAAAAAATTTAATAAAACAATTTTGTTTTATAAGTTTATTAACAATGTTAATTAGTTAATATATTAACTTCGTAATTTAGTTCCTTTGTATCATTATTATAAACTAAACTCAGTGGTGCAACAGCCCATGAAGGTCAAGGCCTACTGTACCCATCTCAGTATACGTGCCCATTGAGCGCTGAGGTGCATGAGCAGATGTCCCGATCAGGTGGTCAGTCTAAAGCAAAACTTCCAGTGTTTAGTCCCCAAGCAAGCTTGGTACTCATTTATTGAAGGGATGAAAGGCTGAGTCGAATTTGCCCAGACCGAGGATAGAACCCCGGACGTGTGGTGGGGAAGCACGACACGCTACCACTCGGCCAAAAAAGGTCAACAATTTTGTCGAAGTGCAATTAGATTTTTTAATGACTTCTAATTTTTTCGACGTTTATACAAGTGATACAAAAACAGTGGCGTACACAAGAGAGGGTAGAGGTTTCAAAGCCCCCTCAAGGCCAACAAATTTTCAATTTTTATCATAGAGAATACGTGTTTTTAGAATGTAACCCCCCCCCCCCCCGATTACGGAAGTGTACTCCAGTGGTCTTCAAATTGTGTTCCACGGAATCCTGGGGTTCCAGTAGAAACAATAAAAAAAATCGGGAAAAAAATTATAAATGTGTATGCAGATTGGATTCACCATTCTCTGTGAAGTTTATATAACCACAAGTATCTCTAATGCTCATCTTAGTCAATAAAAATTCGAAAATTTTATTTATGCGTAACTTTATATTTTGTAATACTTTCTTTAACTTTTTGATTCGATGTTAAAATCTAAAATTAAGGAAAAACAGCTCCTAAATTTTAGATTACCAAATCATGCAAAATGCACAAGATTTCTCTCACACAGTTATAAACATTTTAATGTTATTCAGAACAAATGCATTTGAGTAAAAAATATATCTCAATACGAGTTGCTACGAAAGCAAAGTACAAAAACAAATAAAACTCAGAGTACGAAATGCAACTGCAAGGTAATTTCAATAAATCCAGATTTCGGCACAATTTGTATAAAAAAAATGCAAGCAAGTATCCCAGTTATTAAATATAACGCATGGGTAGGTGGCACTTGGATCACAAATTAATATATAGAATGATTAAATTATATTAAAATTACATTAAATTTTTTTATAACATAAACTACGTTTTTCAGTCGCATTTACATATAGTACCCAAAACATGTTGATCTACCTAAAATATTAATTTAACATATATTCTAAATATGGAATGGGGTTCCCCGAAAGTACCTTTTAGTTCTAAGGGTTCCGTGAGCCGAAAAAGTTCGAAGACCACCACTGACAGACCAGTCTTGAGTGGGCCCTGCATCGAAGATTCCTTAGGGGCCCTCTTTTGGGCCTCTTAATATTTTACAATTTTATGCTTAGACGTGTTGGGGCCCCTGTAGCTTGGAGCCCGGTATCATTGATACGGCGTTAGCTACGCCCCTGAAGACCACTGATGTACACCAATGCACAAAAATGGCATATCCCCAATCTTATTTCCGGGCATGATTTTATAGCAGGGGGATTTTATAGCAACCTATATTTTAAAAAAAATTTTAAGCATTTTGTAAATTGAGCAAATATATTTGATTCCACCGATATCAATAACTAAAGCTCCATCCCTAAAATAGAACTTTTTGGTTTATTCATTATAGATACATGTATAGAATTATTTCATGCATTCGTATTAGATGACACATCGAGAAGGCTACATGCACCTGTAAGAGATGAGATAATATTTCTCGAATAGAACAAGGCCTGCTCCCATTGAGGAGATCAAAAAGATACCGCTTCATGGATGGTTGATTGCTTTGATAGGGAAGCGCGGAGCAGTTCACTGAGAACATGAACAGAATAAAAATATTGTCACAGTAATTGCTTCGGTCATACATTTGTCTTTTCTCTGCAGAGAGAATTACAGCAGTTCTCAACATTGAATCATCACTTGGGGCTAAATTCTTGAGAGAGAGAGAGATCATCTTTGAAAAAAATGCATTGTGTTGCCATTTAATCGATACAAAGCAAAAAAGGTTATCCTGGTTTCTATACTAAAAGGGGAAATATAGCTATTCCTTCATTTTCTTTGCCACTTCGCACTTTTTTATTTTTAAATTGGAGAGTGGGATGCCATCTCAGGTGTCTACTTCGTCGTCTGAAAATTATGGGAGGCATTGAACCTTTGAGTCGAGCAGAAGTAGACGACCGAGAAACGCTCACTGAAACAGACTTCAAATTTCTGTGACTCCTCACTAACCTAATTTCCACGTCACATTACATCTCGTGAGGAGTTTCAGATCCATTTAACAAACAGAAGCTCACCCCTTCTCCTTTTGCTACGTCACTAAACTTTCTTCTATTTTGCACTCTCGCGGAATGTGACTAATAAATAAATCCAGAAGGGGTTTTAATTTATTTTTGACCAGAAAATACGATCCTTGAAGCTCGATATCAGTTAATAGGCTGTTTTTTAACCTCGTACTCAGAAGCAACACAAGAGCTGTTGATGTAATTTCAAAATACGGTTGAGTGACGAAGACGACACTTTAGCTAAGAGCCTAATGTTCGATTATAATCATCTTCAGTTTTAACGAGTGTAATTAACTGTCGGAAATTCCAATATAGCTATTCCATCAAAAGATTATTTTGTAAGCCAATCTATACGAAAATGATCCCATACGATCTGTTATCTTATGTGGTTTACTGTCCATGGTAACACAGATGAAGCGTTCCTGGGATGCCCTAGAGATCTCTTTCTGTATCCAACTTATCATTCCACTCTATCCCTTCCTCTTTGCTTTTCTTGTATTTTTAGAGTTTTAATACCGATCTCGGATGTGTTTTTTTTTTCTTAAACTAATGCATATTTGGCGATGCTTGGCCCAATGTGATTCCTTGTGCGATTAAAATCAGCCAATCCCTTATATATTTTTAAGGGCAAAATTCTACAACCTTAAAGGGATTTGAAAAAGAATAAGTAAGCACAATAATTCGGTGATTTAAGTCGAAATTTGAAGCTACACAATGACTATTGGCTACAGACAGTGATCTTGAACAACCTTCAAATTATAAGGCTAACACTTGATCTGGCACCCCTTCTCCAAATTTCCACCCCATGCCAACAAGAGGACCTTGATCCTCGATGGATTTAACATTTATCTGCCTCTCTACTCTACGGGTCTGCTCACTTCATATGGCTGGACTGTGTCCTTATAGTGGGTCCCAAGTCATGTTGGGATCCCCGGCAATGAGAGAGCCGACCAAAACTCCAAGCAGGGAGCCGAGTCGTCTCTACCTCTTGATCCTCAGAAGAGCAAAGAGTATTATATCCACCATTGACAAATGTTCTGCCGTGATCCAAAAAAACTCGAAAGCCATGGGAAATCCTGACTACTGTCGGTCATATCCCGAGGCACCTGGAGAGAGCTGTTGCGCGCTTTCGTCTAACCACCAGACATGACTTTTTGGGAATATACCTCCACTGGCTTGATCTGGCTGCTGACGAGGCCTGCTCGCTCTGTGGGCATGCCAGGATGGATGGCGACCCCCTACTCTATTGCACTGGACTCAATGAATACCCGACTGACGACGTCGTCAGTCAGTACTGAAAGGCTAAGCGTCAAATGGTCAAGAAGTCAAGCGTGGGCGTTGGATAAATAAGTAACTCAAATGGTCTTCCGAGGCGCTAGGACTGGACAACGCTAGCTAAGAATTTGCGATTATGACAACTTGGCTACCGTAGCCAGTGACAATTTTCCTTGAGGCCCTGGGTCCTTATGCATATGAACCCCACCCCCTTCTACCCTTTCTAAGTTAGTATATAAAACATACGTTATTAAATTCTCGGAGAAACGGTAACTTGTAATATGTAAATATTTGTGAATAGCAGTCTCAAACCTAGGCACAAACCGACTGTCGCCTTTCGACTAAATGAGTAATCATGGTGTATGGTGGTCAGCCCAGGGCCCCTTAGACACGTTAGGCATGTGCCTAGGGCGTAAAAGATTTGCGGGTGCAAAAAATTAGAGGGCAAAAAAAAAGACAAAAATTAAAATTACAGTGAACGTACCACAGCCTAGTGAGTCTTGAGAGGCACATTTCTGCCAATAGAGTAAAGATTGATACGAGATCTACTAGGGAAAAAGAAAAGTTTAACAGTTTGATGTTGCTATGCCCTCAAAATAGTACAATGGAAATTGATTACAATGAAATCATTAATGATTTTGCAATGGCCAAAGTTCAAAGAAAACCTTCGTTGTACAAATGACTCAACAAAGAATAAGGATGTCTAAAATAAAAGATAGTAAAGCGATAAGCGATGAAAAAGATAACCAACAAGTTGAAAACCGTTCACATAATGATATATATTTTCATACAATAATGTATACTCTGTACTGTAATTGCAAACGATTTCATTAATTTAATGTACTAATTTACAAAAGGGTGTCTGTGATGCCGTAAGGTAAGAAACGCACGTGAATAGCCAAACCATAACACTATCCTTTCCTTGTGGCTGCCTGTTGCCAGTCAAGGACGCAGCAGGTTCATAGGTGTTGGATAATGGAAAGAATCTTCAAAGAACAAAAACAATGAAAGATTAAAGAGTAAGAGAGTTATGGGAAAATCCCTCCCGAACCAAAACTGGCGAGGTAAGAACTGAAGGAGAGGGGTACTTTGGAAATAGTTCGGGGCGTAACAATTTGAAGTGCCTAGGGCCCCGGGGAGGTTAAAAACGGCCCTGGGTCAGCCTAGGCTTTGAAATGGATAGAGGACATGGTATAATATAATATCTTGTCCCTGTTGCGAGTTAGTCTATAGTTCGGAATTCCCAGTTTTTCGGAGAACGTGTCTGGGAATGTCATCTGACGATTAAAATTATTCCGATCATTATCATTGAGACCTATTCGTAAACAATCCAAGGCCCCTTTACACGCCGAAGGCCTGGGTCCAGTTGGCCCATACCTTAAAGTGTCCCTTAGCACAGCCTTATTAATCCTTAGGACAATACTGTTTTTTGTTCACATTAAGAAACAAGATATCAATCATTGGCATGGCCAAGTAATTTTAGCGCGTCTTTCACATGTTGTATTTTACAATAATGCAACTAATGAACTTTTTACTAACAGAAAGTAATGTACTATACTTTAAAAAAAAAAAATTTTAATTATTAAATTTAAATATGATTCGGCTCATCTAGGGCACAAATGCGACCCAATGCCGAAAACCCGAGGTCAATCGGTTCCTAATTGGCTGAGAAAAAGGTACGACAAAATATGGAACGAAGACGAAATTTGCGTCCTAATAGCGCTTTTTTTACACTAAGTGAAAAACGCGCTAAAAAGGGCAAAATATTATTAACAATATGCTGCTGTATATACACTATAAAAAACAAGGAAGTAACTGCAGTCACACTCTAGTCACATTCTTCGTATTTTTAAAAATTTCTTCATTTTCATTTGAGCATTTGTATTTTTTTTCACTTAAATGCAAAGAAACTTTCGACGCATAATAACTTAGTGATAGTTGTAATTACGTTATATTTCTGAAAACTACGGTATATATATATATATATATATAACTGGAGTTATATAATATTAGCCGTTACCCACCCGCTTCGCTGGGTATTTCACGATGTTTTATAAATATATACTGTTTATATATATATATATTTATGTTTAAATTTTTTTCTTTGCTTAGTTTAATTACAATAAAACTATCTAAACATACCATTATCAAAAAGAGGGCTAAATAGTTTATTATAAGACTTTGTATTCTTTATTATTAATAAATGGATGTTTATATCTTTATGTAAGGAAATTTTGTGAATAGTTGGATTCGATGGGGAAAAAACGATTTAAAAGATTGTTTTCACCAAATATTTAAGAATGGAATCAAAATTCAAAAAATTCTTTTTTGGAAAAATATTTAGATTAACATTATATTCTGACTTTAATAATGTATAAAAATCTATTTTAATATACGATTCGTTCTTTCAATTAATCCATTTTTTCTCTTTATACAACAAATTTTATATTTTGTCTTCTAAATGTTAAACGGGCTACAAGTATGCATTTTAAAAGAAACAATTACACATTTGATGCATTTTCCTTAATTTTATCTAGCAATTCGATCCGCAGGCTCAAAAACCATATCTGATCTCGGACTGATAATCAGCTATGCTTTTAGAAATACCAAATCGCCGTCATAGAAACACTGATCAAAACAAAAACCTTCCTGTATTAGTACCTAAAATCTAGATTTCTCAAGTAGTTCAACTAGAAAGTGGTTGTTGTTTTTTTTTACAATTTTTTCATTGTTTTTGTATATGTTAAAATACAACACAGTGAAAAATGTTTCAAATTAATTGAAACTTACCTACAAAGGGAAAAAATGTTCTCAAAACTATTTTGAGTTTCAGGCTAGAAAAAAGACCCCTATTAGATGAATATTGGATGGAATTTTTACGCTATAATTGGTTTATTGCGCTTTACATAGAATTATTTTCACTGCATGGAAATTAGTAAGGAGTCTGTTATTGTATTGAACGCTTCTGTTGCCTACTTCTTCCTGACACTAAGCTCTGCTAAGTACCGCCAATACTCCTCGTAATTTAGAACCATGGCCTAGTGACAAGATCGAAACCTGAACCATCCCCTTTCCTCCTCTTCGAAATCCATTCTTCCTCTATGTGAAAACGTTGAGTATCGACGGATTTAACATATATCAGTGCCATTACGCGTTGGTTTTTTAATTAGGATGAAACACAAGCCTGCGACCCATTTATTACAAGTTCTTTATCCAATTTTTCAGAAGAGTCATGTGTTTGAGTCCTGATTTCCCTAACGACATGTCTTGAGAGAGAGTCATATTAATATCCTACTATAAAGCTATACGTGAGCTATTGGTGACGGACCTCTTAATTTATTTAATTAATTTGACGAGGACGACACCTGAGCTGGTATTTCCCTCTCCAAACTTCCACACCCCTTCAATGGAAATACTTTTAACTCGACAGATTTAACGTACATTAGCCCCCTCTACACGGCAGATCTTCAGTGGCAAAAGATATGCCATGTAATTGAGTTTTGATTTTAATTTACGTCGCTCTTTGAAGCAACAAAGGGCTATTTCCAACAAATCTCGCAATTCTGAACTACGGTCAGGTGACGAGGACTATATCTCAGCTGGTACCCACTCTTCAAACCATGTCAAGGGGTGGACTTGGAGCTTTGCCAGATGTAACGTGCATCAGCTACATTGCGAATCTTCAGTGGCATCCTTAAAATCTATCGGGGCTGTAGATTCTCAAATTACCTTGGTTAGATTATAGGAGAACGAGATGTTGCTAATTCAAATATTGACCTCATCATCTAGAAGTGTTTCAGAATTGAGGCAATTGGCTGTGTTTAGGGGAATTTTGAGTCGAGCAAAAATATGCAGCCAGGAATGTCCGGTACATAAAATAGATAGATGCTGAAGAATTCTAAGCGAGAGAACCGCCTAAAAGAACCCAGCTCACCTTAAAGGGCTTAGGATTACAAACCAGCCTCCCTGCCACCCCACATTCAGCCTTTATTGAACAAAAATCTTGTACAGAAGAATCTCCGAAAACTGCAGTGACCACGGTAGTCTAGTGGTCAAGGTCACGGACTCGTGACTGGCGTGTCATGAGATTGAGCCTAGTGCCGCTGAAGTCCCACCGTGATGAGGGGGCTGAAGTACGTTTTTTCTGTCAAAGCTGAAACTTCGCCCCGTTGGTGAGGTGAGGAATTTAGAAGAAGGGGAACCAGTTCAGGTGTCATCCTCGTCACTTGACTATGGTTCAAAATTACGAGGACTGTCGCCAATAGGCCTTTGTAGCTTTATAGTGCGACAGTTTTAGTATCACTCAATGGGTAATACATTCGATACTCCCCCCTCACAGAATGAAGAAACCTTTAAAACAAAATGTCGAGGAATAAACTTTTAGGTCAACAAAATTAAGAAAAATTATTATTGTGAAATGCTAGTAATTGGATGATAAAAATTATATATTTCTGGAACACCATTCGTATTTGAAGTTGAAGTTGTGCAGATAATTCATTCGAAATTACTTTGATCTTGAGATTTCAAAGAAAATCAGCAGAAGATAAGATTAATTAAAAAAGACGATTATATTAAAGTATGAATTCTATTTTTATTCAAAATGTTAATCGGAATATTTATTTGGTTGTTCAAACAATTAAAAAAATTTTAGTTATGTATGTATTTTTTAAATATATTAATGCATTTTTTTAAATATGCAAAATGATTGCTTTTATTCGTGTGGGGACAAATAAGTTTCATTGTAATACAATAAATTTAATGCAATATAAATGTAAGAGTTGATTTTTTTTTTTTTTCATTTTGTACTGTCTTTGAAAGACAATGTTCAAATTCTTACTCACACACAAATACATTTTAGTTAAAATTGTCATTAATAAATGTTTTTTTAAACGCTAGTTCTTTTTTCATTGAACTTGATATAAAATTACATTTTTCTGGCATTCCTTTTCGTGCATAAGTAAGAGAGGGGGAGGGGATTCAAGCAGTTCTTGTGACCAGTAATAATTGTTAAGACATTTCTGAAGAATTGCTGTGTATCTGAATCAAATGAATAAATTTTCAGATATAGTCTATAAAAAAGATATACAATCAAATCTATATTTCTCTTATGATTAGGATATTGTTTATGGCAGAATAATAACTATAGAATAATCAGTAAAGTAACCACTCACAAATTTAAACAATGGAGATATGTTTCAAATGAAGGTAGTTCTGAGCATTAATTGAATTTTACTAAAATATTTTTTTCAATGGGTTTTTTTTTTCATTTGTATTTTAAACCTTTGCAGACCTAGTATATTCTCCAGCAGCTGGTACCACTTTTTAGCGCTACACCATATAGGCGATTTTGCAAGCAATTTTGACGCCCAGTTTCCTCCACAGAGGGAGGCACCTGAGCTCTTGACGATGCGATAATAATGTATGCAATGATTGCTTGCGGTATCCGACTACACGTTCGGAACCATAATTTTGCAAAAGCGTGCAAACGAATATTTTTTTTAATATTTAGTGTCACTTCAATTAGAATACACGTATAAAATTGCTTTAACAAGATTATTACTATAAAAGATTATTTAAATGCAATATTTCGGCAAAAAATGAATATAGAGTTACGCATTTTCAAAACATTCTCCTTTTATGAGAGAGAGAGAAAAAAATGCTTCACTTTTTCCTATATAATAGCTCAGACCTCAATCAACTTTGACTCGCACCCTTTCCTGCATAAAGCTGTCAGGTAATATCACGGATTACTTTGAAATTGAACATGGAGTAAGACAGGGCGATGCACTCGCCTGTCTTTTGTTTAACTTAGCTCTTGAGTGGGTCATTCGTGACTCTGGTATCAACACGAGGGCCACTATCTTTACCAAATCTGTACAAATTCTAGCCTATGCTGACGATATAGTCATAATTGCAAGAACAAAAAGTGCCTTAATGGAAGCATTCAGCGCTCTCAAAGCATCTGCTGAAAAAATGCATCTTAATATTAATGCAGATAAAACTAAATACATGCCTGTGACAAAAGCAGTGAGCCCTGTGGCCCTTCAAGTTGGAAATCTTAAAGTCGAACTGGTTGACAGTTTTACATACCTGGGTTCCAATGTTAACTCTTGTAATGACATAGGCTTTGAACTAAAAAGAAGAATTCTTGCTGCTAATCGCGCTGCCTTTATGGCCTTGGAACTTTTTTAAAATCGAAATTGATAAAAAGATCTACAAAAATTATTTCGTATAAAACTATTATAAGACCTGTTCTCACCTATGGATGTGAAACCTGGACTCTAACAAAGACCCAGACAAATCAACTTGTTATTTTTGAAAGGAAAGTCCTGAGGAAGATCTTTGGGGCTGTGAATGATAACGGAATTTGGAGACACAGGTACAACTTTGAACTCAACAGATTCTTTAAGGAAGCTGACATCGTCAACTACATCAAAATATGCCGCTTGAGATTCGCGGGACATGTCTGTCGAATGGATCCCTCATCTATGACATCAAGAATCTTTAATTATAAACCCATCTCGAACAGACCCAGAGGGAGACCCAAGCTGAGATGGACCGATTGTGTGGAAGAAGATTTTAAAGTGCTGAAAGTGACCAATTGGAGAACTGTCGCCTCCCGGAGGACAAGATGGAGGGATGTTCTGAGGAAAGCCTTGGCCCACACCGGGCTGTCGTGCTAAAGAAGAAGAAGAAGAAGCTCAGACCTCTGTACAGAGCCTGAATTAGAATTTTTTAAATATATAATTTAAAGTATAGATTTATATATACTTTAATAAATTAAAGTGGAAATTTTTTTAAAAAAACAACGATATAATTATTTTAATTGGCAGTTAGTCAGAAAATAATGTGATTTTTAAAAAATCTTTGTTCAGGCTTTCTGAAGAAGTCTTAGCTATATATAAGCAAAACATTATTATTATAGAAGCATTTTTCAAATTATCTTACCACTTTATCTTAGTTATTATATGAAATTGCTTAAAAAACAGTGATAAGGAACTGTAAATTTTGTAATAAAACAGTGATTGATAACTCTGAAAGTTAAAACACTTCTGTTATTATACATAACAACACAAAAAATTTCAGTTAATTATTTTCAAAACTTTTTGATCAATCGCTGTCCCCGTTTGAGCATTTTCAAAAAAAACATATTTCGAGTAAAACGCGTTTTAAAAGTATGACATTTTGCTTAAAATAAGGGCAACTGTTTTTACTAAAACACTTGTAGTTTTTGTTCTAGTAACGGAAAATAATAAACTTGGTATTTTTATAAAGCTAATAAATGACCTATAAAATAAAATTATAAAAAAATTGTCAATTTTTGGCAAAATGCACAATTTTAGGGCAGTCGGATACCTTAAGAAGCGATAAATAACACTACTTTTGCTATAATGCTACTTTTAAAAAAAATGATGCTATATACTCTAACCAATAATGATAAATAGTAGTAATGATAATAAAATTTTTCCAATGCTGCATATCTCTTTCGAATTAGTCGTCTATTATCTGGGGAAACTTTTTTGATCATTCAACATCTTCAAAACTCAATTTCTCGTGAGGTTTATTGAATGTTCTTAATATTCCATGTGATTTTTTTTTTAAACTGAAAATCACCCTTATCTATCACAATCACTACAACAACAAAACTCAAATCAGACAAATTCTATTTTTACGAAATAATTTACTGGAAAAGATTTCACTTATACTGTATTATAAAATTATTTATTTAAACGAATTTATTACAATTATAATTATAATTACAAAGCAGTTTATATGAAAATGTAAAGTGGCTGCGATAACCTAGTGGTAAAAGTCATGAACTTGCGGCAGGCGTGTCATAAGTTCTAGCCCTGTGTCACTGAATGCCAGCCATGTAGAAAGGGCTCAAAGTCCTCTCATTGACGTTGTGTAGAAGTTTGGAGAGCGTTACCAGCTGAAACTTCATCATCGTTACTTGCCCACAATTCAAAATTACGAAGTTCGTTACTCATGTCCTGTGATTAAGGATTTTCATTTGGTCTCCCCATCTGAAAATGCTAAAAAAATTTTGTTCCTATCAATCATTAAAAACACCGGATTGTTCCTATACAACCCGTGTGTGTGTGTGTGTGTGTGTGTGTGTGTGTTCAACTACCCAAGGGCTTTTGGCGACGGATCTCGTAATCTCGAACCATGGTCAAGTGACGAGACCGACACCTGAACTGGCACCCCCTGGTTTAACTACCACAACACACCAACGTGACCTACAATCCGTGACCAAATTTCTTAGACGAGATTAAATACCTTCAATAGTTCAATAGAATGAGGGTGGTCGCGGTAGCCTAGTGGTCAAGGTGTCAAATGTTCGAGCCTTAGAGCCACTGAAGACCCGACGTGAGAAGGGGCTAAAGTACTTTAAATCTGTCGAGCTCAAAGCCCTTCCGTTGGCGTGGTGTGATAGTTTAGAGAGGGTTTCCAGCTAATGCAGCTTCCTCATCACTTGACCATAGGTAAGAACTACGAGGTCCGTCACCAAAAGTGTGCATGCTGCTTCATAGTGCGACGTTAATAAACACTTAACGAAAATATAACATCGATCCGCTAGAAGGTATCTTAACAACTATTATTTTTAGGAAAGGGATTCAACGACAAGTTCTTGATGAAATCTAACTTTAATTCCCAAACCTTTGTTATCTATTCAAAATAGTTGAAAGAACAGTATCTGCTGTCAAAACACGCTGTTTCAAATACTGATTATGTTAATAAATTACAATTTTTTTAACTATTAATATAAAAATTCTGTATATTAGGCTCTCTTGTTGATGCAAAAAAAATATTTTCATTTTAAGAAGTAGCTCGTAATTAAAGATTAAAGATAACTCATTCATGAATTGTGCTATCATAAATTATTGAAGGACACGCCAACAACAACAGCAACATTGAATGCTTGTTCTAACAAAAATAAATTCAAAAATAAGTTAAAAATTAATTTTTAAATTTATTTTTAAAAATTTACTTGTATTCAGTAAAGAACAAATATATTGTTTGAAGAAAGATTATCAGTTGCTAGACAATAATTGTATGAAATATGTTGTAACGAGGAAAATAAACTGTATTGTCAGGAAGTCTCTAAATTACTTGCACATAAAATATATAATGTAACACATATTTCGGGTTATTCATGAAGATATATGAAAGATGTGAAAAATATGATAGAAATAAATTGTTTTTCATGTCTTAACTCGAGAGAAATATTTTTACATAAAATATTGTAAAAAAACTTTTATAACTATACTGAGTTTAAATTCCCATGCACCTACTCAAAAACTAGGCTTTCTTTTTATTTCTTATAAAATAAACTAGATGCCGCGACTATCGCTGAAAGATGTAGTTTTCTACTTTTATTTCTTATCTTTTTCATAGATGGCGACACCAAATAGTTTATTGGAGTACTTTTTCTATTAGAAGTTATGTACTATTCAAATAATTTATCTCCTCCATTAATAGTTCGTTCTCTTAAAAAACAATTATTTGATAATTTGTGCACACAGTGTGTGTATTATTATTTAAAAAATTAGTTCTAAGAAAGTTCGGGGGGAAAATTGAGTAAAATTATGTATTTACTAAATAATTTTAGAACAGTTGAGTGACATTTTCTCTTACTTTTTTAAATTATTTGGTTAATAGTTTGAATTTCTTTTTCCGCAATGGCAAAACATGTTTCATATCATTTACAAATTGCAATCCATATTCATCCACGGTCTTTGCTTAGTTATCGCATCACATTGTTGTTCAATTAATAAAGATTCAACCAGAAAAATTCTGTATATAAAATAAAAATAATTAATATATGCTAATAGCTAACGTAATAAAAATATTTATCCACAATTTCAATGATATGCTCATTCTTTATCGATTTCCTCATTTAAATTCGCCTTGCCAATTCATATTGTAGTAGAGTTGATAGTAAAAAATTGTGTTCTCTCTAGACCGGTTTGTTAACAAAATTTAAGAACCATTAAAAAACATTTTCTTGTGTTAAATGAAGAATGAAAATCAACTATTTTAAAAAGGACTTTTGCTCCTACTGTATTGGATGGCATCCTTCTATTCTAATTTTCTCATTTTCAATAAACATACAATAATATCAGTTTAGAATGTTGTCAATACCTCTCAGTCAAAAGTACTTCTAATTCTCATGCTAAAGTGATAACATTTAAAACAAAAATTCATTTTCTCACATTAGATACATATAAAATTCACCTTTATTATTTAACTAGTTTAAATATACTAATGACCTGTACTTCTTATAATGAAAATGAACCAGCAGTTCGAATTCTTACAAATAGTACAAATGATATGTGCAAAGATCCTGATTCTTTCTGAAAAAGAAATATGAATATAATTGGAGCTCACATCCCTTGAATTACTTAAAATTATTCTTTTTTCTAGTTATGTGTTTTGTATGTGGGAAGAGGTGAGTATTCTCAAAACCGTAGGGATAAGCAAAATTAAAACTTCTTTTCACTGCTTCAACTGCTTCAAGAATTATATGAAAAGGGGTCAAGTTTTTTTTTTCGCTTGAAGTTAAAGGTAAAATCCTTTCAATTTTCAACTAACATCATAAATTATCTAAAAAAACGTGGGTGTGAAAGGAAAAAAATATATTGGTCCTTTTTTAAATCTAAAACACATTGGAAGCTGTTTGTTGCGTTTTCTTCCATATGTATGTCAAGAAAAAAGTTTTAACTTTAAAAAGAAAGAAATGAATAAATATTTATACACACAAAAATGTTACTTAAATGCATCGCTCTTAATTACTTTGATAGTTTTGTACCTCTCGACTGCTCATAATTTTGAGCTCAATAATAGTTTGAGAATTCACAAATATTTCTTAATGTCTTAAAAACATATTTGTTATTGAAAAGCGAAATACCTGCAAAGTTATACTTCTTGAGTAAAATTCAAATTAATGGAGTAATATCTACTCTGTATTTTTTTTATTCATGAATTTCTGCATTTTCCTTTTTTTCCCTGTGGTGATTGAAAAGAAATAAACCATGAAATAGAAAAAATAATTAATTTTTTTCAAAGTTACATAACAAATTCATGACAGGTAAAGCAAATAAAGTAAAATGATTTATTCTGCGTACAAAAAAAAAACCCTTTTTTTTCTTACAAAAAAAAAAAACTTTCATCAGTTTCAACATAAACGATTTTACAAAAATAGTAAATAACTTACATCATCAAAAAATACTATAAAACAGGTAAATATATTAGATTAAAAAAATACTTCTAAAAAGCATCTAGTCATCATTTTGTCAAAGTATATAATTATATCATGAGCCTAAGATATAAAACGTACCAAATAGCGAATACATAGTCCCTTCAGGGATTTCTTTCTGTTTTATAAATAACAAGAATTTTAATTTTTTAAATAAAACTGTTTTTGCAGGTCAAGTCCTTTATTATTTCTAGTTGTTCACAATATTACAATTATTTCTAAAATTATTTATATGGTTTTGTGAGCGCTGTATATTTTCTTTTTGATATTTCCTTTTCTGTATTTATTTTTCATTTTTAAATTTATTAAGCCATTTTATGACACAATTCGTGTTAAAAACTTCAGAATAAACTGAATTTTTATTTTATATAATATTTAATAGATGGCGCCACAAGTCTGAATACGTGATTCATGAAAAATAAAGAATATTGAATTATTTAATTCGCAAAAATGAAGACAAAAAAAAAAGGCGGACAAAATTCGACAGTTTTTCAAACGCATTTTTTTAAAGTTAAAATGATAATAATACGCACAAAAAGCTTTTCAAATTCCGAATTCCTTTGTGCTCAATTGAAAATTACTTCTTTAATTATGAGTACATTCTATCTCGATGATGAATAGTAAATGGTTTTAAACGCTACACTACAATCATGTCTCATTCATGGAAAAATCTTTAATTCTTTATTAGATTTACCAAATTATAGGATACCTTAACACTTCGCACTCAACCACTCTTGTAAAACAGTGGATTTCGTTGTTATATTAAATACTACAATTCGAATTGTATCATGTTCTAAAATGAGCTTAACATATGGTAAAAAAATCCTTAAAAATAGGAACTATCAAAATTATTGTTAATAAAAACAGGTCATTACATTTTGTACTAGGGGTTGGTAAACTTTTGATACAGAAGAGAATATTTGTAAATAAATCAAGACGATTAATCTGAAGTGGCGCTCTTATCTGGCAGGACAGAACCCACGACCTTCGGATCCAAAGCTAAGTAATTTAAACACTATATCAAAAAACTCATTTTAGTATGGGTGCTGTTTCTGGTTTATATAGATGATACCGCTACAAAACTATTAACTATCAAAGTGCTTTTACTATATATATGCCTACGCATATGCTGGAGGGAGAAGAACTCTCCGGTAGCGGTTGCGATCATGACTCTTGTTCAAATTCAATATTTTTAAGTATATTTCCAAATTATTAAAAACATTAGTTTTTATATATTTTTATTTTATCAAAGTAATATTTTATATTTCTTCAAAAACTAAAGACCCCGGATGATATTTGTATTTCTGTGGCTCAATGCAAGAACAACCATTGGGAAAATTTCATAATGCATTTCTAGCTTCGTGAAAGAAATTCTGTACCAATAATTCATTATAGAATTTTATGTTCACATTAAAAACGAAAACATTGATTTTGATTCTTGCATACAAAAGTTATTTCAACACTTTATTAACTTTAAAGCTTGTCAAAAAATACAGAATAGGTTTTTGATCCTTCTTTTGGAGGCTTAAGTGTATCTCTTGCCCAAAATCATGAGAGGTCTGGAGCTCCTTTATGCTACAAAGTAAACGTTGCTGGAAGCCACTATAAGATATGCCATTTTCACCAATAAATTGAATTTTTACTACTTTAGATCTGATTGTAATATTTCGCTGATTCTCACTCAGTAAACTTTGTTAATGAACAAGTAATTTTTAAAAAATTAAGTCAATTCCTACTTAGGTCAACAAAGAAAAAAATTTTTTTAGTTACTTTTTAGAAAAAACTTACAATAATATAAATATGTATATACATATGACAGAATCCCAATATTAAGTGGCAAAATAGAAAGCGATTTTCTATAAGATGTTAGACTATTATTTTTTTGTTTTGTTACTATTTATTCATTCGTAAACCAAGTTCTCAGAAATTAGGCCATCCCAGGTAGGATTCGAGTCCACGACTTGTGGATTAGAAGTCCAACGCTCTATCCTTTGCACTACAATACCACAACGAGCTATTTTCTTATCTATATATGAGGTTGTACTATTATTTTTTTTTCATTAATTAAATATAATTAAAGAATTAATATTGTTAACATCAAATGCAAGATTAAAAAATGTATTTGAACTTGAGTGGACGAAAAAAAAGTATTTTATAAACGATTGAAAATTTTGTAAAAGATATATAAGTATATATAGGGAAAGTGTGAACTAATAGAAAATGAAAAATATTGTGTTGAGGGCGGCACTAAGAAACTGCGTGACTTCGGACCGAACTGAATAATAATGTATAATACAGAAATAACAATCTCTCTTAAATATCAATCTTAAGCCAGCCATAAGTAAATACAAGTAATTTTTTTCATTAAATAATCCTGAAGAAAAAAGAGAAAGGGAAACAATTTCTTAAAAAGCAAAATTATTTTGTTTAATAATTTATAGAGACACTAGACTGAAGATACACAACTTTCTATGTAAACAGCGACGGTTTGCCGATCCCTGTCTTATACTACTTTTTCTATTTTGCGTTTATTTACAAGTCTATTTATTTTAACTTACCAAGAATTACATGAATGAAAAGAAAAGAAAAAAAAATACGGAAGTGTTTTGCAATGAATTTATGCTTACAAAACTAGTATGGAGATACTAAATAGTAATAATGAAAATCTGAATCGGCAGAATCGGAAGACACCTGCCACTTTATATCATTTTTCACTCATATTTTTGAAAATACAAATAAAATACAGTTTAACCAGCTGCTATAAAATTCAAACAACAGAATTAAAATAAAAATCTGTTATAGAACATCATGAACTAATCGAAATATTTGTCTAGGGTCATTATGTGAAGTGAAACCTTGAAAGCAAAAGTTCCGGTAATTGCGAAGCAGAATAATTTTTCACACCTTATAGAACAGAATGAAAACGAATATTTTTACCTAGTTATCGCAATAATAGCGATAATAAAAGGACATCTGTTCATGTCTTATTTCCTAATAAAATGGGTTTTTTTTATTTCTAATGAGCTGCGGATTGGTGTTTTATCACTGTAGACCTGGCACATTCCCCGGGAGTTGGTATTTCTTTTTAGTGAGGCACCTTATAAGCGGATATCAATCGCCGCAGGTAACTTTGATGCCCGGTTTCCTCTACAGATGGAGGCACCTGAGTTCTGACGATGTTAACCTGTACTATGATTTAGTTTTACCGAGAGCACCCAAGCCAAACAGACACTCTAGGGATCTCTTACATGCTGCATAATCATTCGATATGGCCACTGGCGAATTTCTGCATCATGAAAATCCACCGACTTCGGAGGGGGTCGAAACCGACACTAATTTCAGATCCCATTTCCAGGTGACTAATTCCAGATTTGGCGACTAAAAGATTTAATTACAACTTAGTTCGATTGACCATAATGGGTGTTTTAGTTTTTTTAAACTATAATTTATTTTTTATCAAAAAGCTTTTTTTTAGCTTTTTTATCTGAAAAGGAGGCGGGGTCGAAGTTCCTAATTTGTTTGCTTACATTTTTCAATTTAAGTTTTTCCCAACTTCTAATTTTCAGGCATACAAAAGTGATATATCAATCAAAAAATAAATAAATTATCTGTATATATGGAGGAAAATTCATTAAAAGTAATAAAAATAGTAATAATAAAATGTGTAAGCAGTTTTTAGGCTTTATTTCAAAAACAATTTAAACTCAGTTCAGTGTGAGAAAAATAGCACCAACAAAGCACGCTTCGCTTACAATTCTGCGAAAAGAAAACTGTCAAGCCAACTGACAACTGTTTCATCTTAGAATAACAGCCTTTCAGAATTTCGACGGGGGGAGTGTTCAACCTGTTGATCAACGCCACCACAGTGGTTACGAACTGTCAAACCGCGTAAGAATGTCAGCTGTTTGTTTACTTTGGGCCGGGGGATATGTTCCAAGGTTCCTGGAACGAAAAGGAAGGTTGTTGTGGGGTCGACAACCCGCTTTCCCTTTTACGGAATCAGGTTATTCGACGCATCCAACAAGGAAATCTCACCTCGGGGGAAGAATCCATCCTCCCGTGCGCCCCACTTAGGCCAATCTTGTGCCATTTTTCCGATGCCATACTCCGTTCCCGAATAGTTATGGCCAAATGATGTGTGTGGAAAACCGATATTGTTTTGTTTTCGCCACATTTCTCCCAACCGCGAGCCGTGTGTTTTTAAAAGATCGTTTTCCCCCGTTATTCGGATTCCTGTTACGATCTGTTTCTTTCTCAACTCCGTCATGCGCGTCGTATCGTTATTAAGACGCGTGTTTTGGCAACACTTGATTATTTTGTTGTTGATATTTGGATCCGCGTTCTTTAGCAGCGGGCTCTCTGTGAGGTTAATTCCTTCAAAATAATTAATCCGCATTCAATAGATTTTTTCAAAAAAAAAAAAAAAATATTCTGTTATTTTGTTTATATTTATAAATATTTCCCTTTTGTGCTTGCTTGAATAAAATGTAAAGGAGTTTTTTTTTTAAAAAAGGCAAGATTACTTTTTAAAAAAATAAGCAAATATATATAAATAAAAAAGAGGAGAATGTGATGTTCCGGAATCATCAACCCATGAACTTTATGTGCATTGAATTTTTACTTCAAATATAAATAAATTTTTGAATGAATTTTTTTTTTTTTTTCTTCTTAAACAACAGAAATTTTATGGAAAAAATTCAGATGGATACTTTTTATCAATATTGGATAACGAAAGAAATTTCTAAAAAAAAAAAAAATAGTTGAGCTAAAATGTCAAAAATATGCTTTGTCTTTTTTTTTTTTTTTTTTTTTTTTTTTTGCTAAAATTAAAAATATTTAAATTTTTGGAAATTTATATTTGAACAAAATTTATACTCTATGAAATTCATTAATAAGAGAGAATCATATAATCTTTTAGAGCAAAAGTAGTGAGGAGTGCAACATGTATGGGAAACAGGAAGTCATCACTACGTAATATTGAGTAAATAATTTTTAAAAAAATTGTTGTATTTTATTTTTGCAGGTGAAAAGGAAATTTCGAAATTGGCCTGAAGAGAAATATTTTTTTTTCTTAATATAAGTGTGTATAAAAGATACAGCACACATTATGAACATTCCAATAAGATAGTAAGGCTTTAATAAATTTTGAGCAAAAACTCTACTTTTTCCTTTAATTTATAAATTGAAATATGCTATTATTTCAATTTATTACATATACAGTGAAAATCGTTTAACATGAACACTGAGGCACCTGAACTATTTTTTCGTGTTAAAAGATATTGAAAAAAAAAACATATAGGTATTCAACAAAATTAAGAGTTTCTTAGAGTACATTTTATTTACATATATATGTATATATGCATGCATTTAATAAAAATCATGAAACAAAAACATTCACATAAGAACTTAATGAAACTTAATACAAAATTTTCAAGTTTTTTGAAAAACCGAGCATTTATTGAGTTTTTGGAAAACAATGGGGTATTTTCCTTTATATTGTCCTTTTTAGCACCAAATTATTAACAAATTGTTCGATGTCGTCCATTTTGTTATTCATTTTACCATTCGAGTGTGAGTCTAAATAACTGCGCATATTTTTCATGATATACCTCACTTCGGATGACATGGGAACAGGAGCTGCATTATTCATTTTATTTTCTTCATCGGTATCTGCATCAATGATATTTTTTGAGCTTTCAACAAACTCCAAAATGTCCTTGTCTGTCATAATTGAGGTTGTACACACATTATCATCATCTATTGCAATGAATTCTTCCGACAATACAGTAGGGCATCTAGAGTTTTCCGTATTTTGTTCATTCCTAAAAAAGAAATCTTTTCGTGTTGAGAAAAAAGCCTGAAAATGCATAGCAGTTTGTCGGGACCGTTGCATTATTTCGTGTTAACCGATATTTCGTCTGAAGCGTTTTCACGTCAAACGTATTTTACTGCAGTGTTATTTATCACGAATTATTATACTATATTATTTTTCATGTACGAGTGATATGTAACGCTAATTTTTTATATTAGTATTGAAATAGCAATTCATTTCATGTGTCGCTTTATTTAATTTAACGAACATGAAGAATCAACTTAAAATAAGAGAGATTTTCTCTAACATTTATCTGATTAAACAGAGAAGAACAAAATTTCAGAAAAAAAATATTTGTGAAGTCAATCTGCTGTTCTGTACAATACTTGAAACGAAGATACCATGTCATTTGGGTTCCCATGGTAGCCTAGGGCCTATGGCCATAAACTCGTGGCTGAAGTGTTGCGAATTCGAGTCCATGTGCCACTGAAGACCCGCCGTGTAGAGGAACCGTCAAAGCTCAATGTTCTCCTATTGGTGTGGTGTGGTTATTAGGAGAGGGGGTTGCTAGCTCAGATGTCGTTCTCGCCACGTGATCATGGATCGAAATTGCGAGATCCGTTGTCAGTAACTCTAGTTTTGCTTCATAGTGTGACGCAGTGGCGTAACGTACACCCCCGCATCGAGAGGGACCAGGGTTCTAGGGGACCCAAAGCCTGACTGACGCTACGAACATAAAATCCAGATTGGAGCCCGAAACCTGACTTTGCAGGAGAGCCCTAATATTCTCCGTTACGCCACTGTTCACCATTACGCCACTGGTGCGACGTCAAAATAACTCTCCCTCATTAACAAATTAGAACAAAATTTCAGATGAAATTTTTTGAAACATATTTGCTGTTCTGCAAGCAAATTTAAACAAGGATATCGTGTTATTTATTTTCATTGAAGTATACGGAAACCACGACCTAGAATTTGGTTGTTTTTGTTAATTGTTTTAAAGGAATTGGAATAATGTAACCTGCTGTGATGTGAAGTGCAGGAAAATCTAAATAAAAAATGTGGAATATTTTTAACCCGCTTTAATTTGCACTTTTCGAACAATAAAAAAAAATCGCGTCACTTATTTTTGCGAACACAGTTTACAAAATTCCCCCTTTTTTTCCCCCGCTCTTATTCAAACCACAACCTCCAAGTCAGTATTCCCGTTTTAAAAGGGGATTATTTTGAAACAAAACACAACCTCAGCCAGACATGCCCCGAATTCGAGCACAAAGGCTGTTGCAGTGACCAGAAGAGAATCGAACGCATCCCCGGGGTCGATCTCCTAAGGAATGTCGTCTGCAAGGATCGTTCACCCACAGCCAACATCGTCTGAGAAAACCCACCGGCCCACCTCTGCGATTCCAGTGCTAAATACCAAAGATAGATGGCGCCACCCATACCGTTCGTTGGCTGTTTATTCCTTACTGATTCCAGTGAACCGTTTTCGCGAGAACTTGCTCTATTATTGACTTCGAGTTGTCGCAACAGACAATAAAGTTATTTTTAATCAGTTTTGAAAAATAAATATAATATGTTGTTGGGTCCAACAAGGTTAAGTCGCAACATAGTTTGTTATGAGATGTCATTAGGGGAAAAAAGGTTTTCGTCGGTTTGGATAGCTGAAATATTTACAACGAGATAACAGGAAATATGTTTACCTGATTTTGCTGGACACTTCTTTCAATAAAAACATTTCTGTGTTCAAAAATTTATTAATTTTATTTTTTGACAAATTTCCATTTTTTGGTGAGAATTCCCCTCCCAAGACGGACGTTATGAAAAAATTATTCCGTTAGATAGAAGGGGGATAGAATAGAAAGATAGAGACGTATCAAAGTGTTGAAAGTGAATCATTACGATTTAAATTTTATTTTTAAAAAATATAATAAATTTCTGATTTTAAGACTTTTTTGTTTTTGTTTTTCCACAAACTATTAAAACTATGTATCAAAAATGAAATACTCAGAATAATAGTTCTTAAATGGGAAAAAATAGAACGAATTTCTTTCGAACGGATTGTAACAAATTTTAATTCTTAAGTTCTGACAGGAATGTCGTTATAATGCTCACTACTCTCTTTAAGTGAAACAAGTAATTTAAAAAAAAAATTTTTTTAAACAATTCCTATTTGGGTCAACAAAGAAAATTTTATTTTAGTGAATTAAATTTAATTGATGAATTAATATTTGAAAAAATGTATCAACATCAAGTGTCATCCACTACAAGTTTAAAAAAATATATTTGAAGCCAAGAAGAAATTTGTTAGAAATATTTATTGGTACCATCTGTTGTTGCTAGTTCTAATTTCGACAGAAATAACGCAGAATAAATTTAAAATTAAAATATAAAATTTTATTAATGAATTAATATTTGAAAAAACTGTATAAACACAAAGTGTCATCCATAACAAGTTTTTAAAAAATGTATTTGAACTTCAGTGGATGAATAAAAGATATTTTTTATTAACGATTGAAAATTTGAACAAGATATATATATAAATAAATATATACAGGGAGAGAATGAGCTAATAGTATAGGAATTGAAAAAAATATCTCCTTTAATTCAGAAATATATGAGTATGAGAGGGAGTGTAAAATTAACGTTACACTACGAAGCAAAATGAAGGCTCGGCATTTCCCTTTCCATCTTCCCTACCACACCGAGGGAGAAATTAAGCATCGACAGATTAGATCGCCCCCCACTCTACATGGTGGGTCTTCAGTGGCACCAGAACTCGAACCCGCGACACTTCGGCCATAAATTCGAGACCATAACCACTAGGCTACCGCGTCCACATCAGTAGGACAGAAACATACAAATGAAAAATTAGCAAACTTTACAGGAAGTCTCTAAATTGTTCTTTCATTAATTATTTTATAATATGCATTCTTTCACAACCTAGTTCCGGAATCTAGATAATCATAGAATTATGCATTCAGTTTCTGAAAGTGTGGGGGAAACACATCCAATCAACATTTACGAAAGATAGTCGTAGAATGATTGTGATGTAGTTCTATTTATTATGTTCTATTAAGCGTCATTTTCCGCTTTAAATTTCAGTATGACGTCAACAAACAATCCATTCAGGAATTTTCAATTTCTACGCACATTCTTTCATGAGATAAAAGAGTCAAGATTTACATCAACAATGTAGTCGAGTGTCTCTCGACAAAACCAAAGAATGCTTTTTTATCTGAATCATTTTGTCACCTTTCGGAAATTCCACATTACAAAATCGGGAGAAACATTTTTGTTTTTGCGGGGAAAACCCAGAACGATCCGTTCACTCGAACTCGTTCATTCAACTCAAGTGGAGTTTGTCAACACGAGCCACTTGACGACGAGGTCCCCCACTGCTTTTGCAGAAAGATGTCTTTCCCCCTTTCTGCAAACGATGTTCCGATCTTTCCCAACGATCAGAAGGAAGCTGGCGGCAGCCCTTTCAAGTTATTTCCTCCCCCCCCCCTCCCCCTCTCATCCACCTTTAAGAAACTCGTTCCAGGTAGGTCTGCCGCAAGAATTTTAATCTTCGGTTCGGTTCTCTGTGAAGAGCTTCTTTTTTAGCGAAGAATGCACGGCATGCATCGGGCCCCGGGCTGCATTCTTCTCACGGATGAACCCGTTTTTTTCTGATGCTTCACTCTTCAAATATTTGGCAAGTCTGCATCACACGGCAAAGGGAGAGAAAAAAAGGAACGTTTAACGCATGGCGATGGGATGAAAAGTTCATTTCAGAACCAGAAGCGTGAATTTTTGTAATTTGTTTTAGCCTCTTCAACCCTCCATGTCTTACGTTCGTCAATTCCTATCCGGTATTTTATTTTTAAATACATTAAGCATTTTAAATTCGTTAGTGGCGCACGTAGGAATTTTACAAGGGAGGGTCGAGGGTAGAAAGTTCACCTTTCTCGTATCGTACCCCAATACTGCGCCAAATATATTCTTTTGATTGTATCGATTGTCGGGAACAAAAGACAGTAAATAATAAATCATGGAATAAATAAGTAGCATTAATTAATACAATAAATTAATTGATAACATTATGCCGCCCTTCCGGTATAGGGGTAAGTAGTGATGCACATAAGGGGGATTCGGATCCCCCCCCAAAGCCCTTGATTTTTTCTCTCGATCGATTATAATCCTATGTATATAGTACGTAATATTTAATTAGCTTTATGTAATTTTATTACTTAATGCTAATTATTCGTTCAATAATTAATTTTTTACTGTTTTTTTGTTCCCGAAAATTGACAAAATCAAAAGAATATGTTGGGAGGCGTATTGGAACATACGAGAATAGTGGACTTTCGACCCTGGTCCCTTCCCCTTGAAAAATTCCTGTGTGGGCTACTGGTGGTTAGCAATGCTGACTGCTGTGTCAACCGAATCCCGGAGAAGACACGGATGTTCGTAAATGTATAGTGCCTTTGCGGCATGGAGGTACTCTAAATAGCCGTTGAGCCGCAAGTCTTTAAGTGAGGTTGGTGGAAAGGGAGGAGAGATAGAAGCACCTGACCACCCCCAGGGTGGTCAAAATTGGGGTGGAAACGAACCAAAACGTACTGTCACCTGCATGGTGCTCAAGGCTACGGCTAACAATAGGCGTACAATCTAGCCCATTGCCATAATGAATTTCATGGGATCCATCTGGCACATGCCGATCCGGTGGCATTAGTAACAACAACAATAACATTATTATTACTTTTGTTTGGAATTATTTTACATACTATATACCAGTAGAGTAACGGATAAGGTTAGGGCCCCCTGCAAAGTCAAGGTGTGGACCCCAAGCCGAATCTTACAAAGGGCTCGTACTTGGCGTCAGTCATGCTTTGGGCCCCTAGAATCCTGAACTCCCTCGTGGTGTGGGGGTTGTGGGTGTTTACGTTACGCCATTGCTTACCACATCGAATTATCATCAATCTAAAAAAAAATAAGAGCGATAGGAGGAATCCAGACCCCTGCCCCCCCCCCCTCCTTGTGTGAACCACTGAGCTTAGTTATATATTTATTTTATCGAAAGTGCTCTCGGAGCACTAAATAGTATATTTGAGCCTGAAGGCTACCAATTTAACAATCAATTCCACTAAATAATGTTGCTGTATATGGGATAGGTCAACATAACAGTACTTCAGACCCAGTGGCATACAGAAGGGTGGGGTTTGGAGGACAAATCCCTCCCTTGTGTACGCCAATGGAACAGAAGTTACATTTGGGGGATTTAAATCTTCCCCCACATACCAAAGGATTTTTTATTTTTAGCATAAAGGTAACCAACGGCGCACACAAGGGGGGTCCCCGGGTTCGGACCTAATATAATGATAAATTTACAATAAATGAGGGCATTGAAAACTTTTTAACGGAGGGATTAAAACACAAAGAAAAATTGACAGTGGAGTGCCAGTTACAGTTAGTCCCTTCTTACATGGCGGATCTTTAGTGACACTTTGGCACGAACTCAGGATTAGTTAGTAAGGAGTAAGCAGAGAGTAGTTAAAAGATGTAAATAAAATTGTTATGTGTGTAATAAGAAAGTGGAAGATAATTATAGTTAGTAGCGTCGTCAATACAAATACAATGAAGAGATCGATGCGTGAGCTGGTCTCCTACTTTAACAGTTACAGTTATAGGTTTTCTGGGGTACGGATTCCACATTCACACTTTACTCTTTAAAACTGTAAACCATGATATGTTTAACTCTCTAGGCCGCAGACTGATTGGTGGTCGTGGTAGCCTAGTGGTCAAGGGCATGGATTCGTGACTGGCGTGTTATGAGATCAAGCCTAGTGCCGCTGAAAAGCCGCCGTATTGAGGGAGCTGATACACTTTAAGTCTGTCGAGGCTTAACCGTTCTCCCGATGGTGTAGTGTAGTAGGGGGCTGTGTTAGCTTAGGTGTCGTCCTCGTCACTTGACCATGGTTCAAAATTATGAGCTCCGTCGCTAATAGCCAACACGCAGCTTTGTATAGTATGGAGTTCATGTAACTCTCTTTCACTCCAGACTTCCAAATTTAACTTTGCACTTAAAACTCAAAGGAACTCTTAATTTAAAACCTAAGTTAAGTGACGAGGACGACACTTTACAAACTTACATACTACGCCAAAAGGAACGTTTGGAGGCTCGCCAGATTTAACACACACGGCGAGTCTTTAGTTGCACCAAGACTAGACAGAACTGACCAATGACTCATGACCAGTGGACAACCGCAGCTACCTTTAGGATCCCCACAAGAGAAGTTACAGTCCAGCGCTGAGAGTTTTGTGGTCAAATTACAACGATATCGATCCTAGTGAGGGGAGAAATTGCTTAAAAAATTCCGTCGTGATAGATTTCCGTGGGAAAAAGAGAAGATCGAAGAAGATATCGCTCTGTTTATTAAAAGTAATGACTCGTCCTTTCTTTGTTATCAAGATGTTTACATCGCAGCGTCCTTGTGCACCTCTCTCGGTTGCACGTGAGAGATGAACTCGCGCTGACGACGGGAGGGAAGAGAAAAACTTCCTTCAATGGATTTGAAATCTTGAACGTAAACTGGTTACAAAGAGCATCGGAGAGACGAGACGAGAGGGAAAATGCTTATTTATGCGATTTTATAAGTTACCTATTAACGACAAGCCATGACCGAGCGGAATGGGGACGTCGTCTGGGAAGAAACCGGGTAAAATGGCATTTGCGTATCGTGAATAATAAGCGACGATGGAATGACCGCGGGTGCATGAATGAGATGTTCTGAAACGCGTTCCAAAACTCATGTATGGACGTTTATTAAAACCTTGAATTAGCATCATTAAATACTATCCGATACTAACGAAATGACTCGAAGATATATGTTTGTATACAGTGGCACACACGGGAATTTTTCAAAGGAGGGGGGGGGGAGTTCCAGGGTCGAAAGTTCACCAGTCTCCTATCATATCTCAATATACCGCCCAACATATTCTTTTGATTTTGTCGATTTTCGGGAGCAAAAACAGTAAAAAAATAATTATTGAATAAATAATTAGCTTTAAATAATACAAGATATCAATCATTGGTATGGCCAAGTAATTTCAGCGTGTTTTTCACATGTTGTATTTTACAATAATGCAACTAATGAACTTTTTACTAACAGAAAGTAGTGCACTATACTTAAAAAAAAATTTAAACAAATTTCAAACAAATTTTTTAAAAAAAACAAATTTTTTTTTAAATTATTGAATTTAAATATGATTCGGCTCATCTAGGGCACAAATGCGACCCAATGCCGAAAACCCGAGATCAATCGGTTAATTATTAGCTGAGAAAAAGGTAAGACAAAATATGGAACGAAGACGAAAACGAAGACGAAGACGAAATTTGCGTCCCAATAGCACTTTTTTTACACTAAAAAGTGAAAAACGCGCTAAAAATTAGTTTTTTTTAACTAATACTTAATTCAATTTTATGTACTACATACATAGAACATTATAATCAATCGGAAAAAAATCAAAGGCTAAGGGAGGTAAGTTCGGAACTGGAGACCCCACCCTTGTGTGCGCCAATTTTTGCATAAAATAAATAAAAGAAATGATTGATTGATTTCAATACTCTAGAACAGTGATGGCGAACCTATGACCCGCGGGTCAGACTTTGACCCACGCAAGCTTTTTAACTGCCCCTCGATTGCTAGACAACCACTTATTTATTTACGTGGGTTTATTTAAATCTTCTAATTTTTGTGTATTATTTATATTCTATTTGTATATTTTCAAGCACTGCATTGACACAAAAGCAATTTAAATGCTGTCTATAACCTTCAGTATGATCATTACAGTTCCAAAGTTACGTAAATGAAAACAAATGTATATGGAAGTATGAAGAATTTGTAATAAAACAAGAGAGTATTTGTTTACAAAATATCAAATAAAGTGTATAATATTACTCACAATTTTTTTTTTTGAAAAAAAATATCAACAAACCAAAACAAATAACCATATTTAAAGCACACGTTTATCGTGTTTGCGTTTTTAGGATTTAAATATTTAAAATTTCTAACGTACACAAATTTTGAACTTTTTGTTTCTTAATATGCCTATATCGAAAAAGAATATTTAAAAAAAAACATTAAGGTACGTTTTAGGAAGGCAGGAATACTCTCAATCATACTAACATTTCTTTAAACACTAATAAAATAGTTATGTGGATTCTCTCTCAAGCTGGGCATGCACATGACTCAAAGGAGTCATGTGCAAAAGAAAGTTTAATTAGAGTTTTTCTTCTTATGATGAAAGCGTAGGTATTAAAAATACCATCAGGAATGTGAATATTCTTGCATTTGTTTTCAAGAATGCAGTTCATTGTAAAGTGTCTAAAAAAAGGTTTAGACATGCAAGTTTTAAAAGGGAAGTCTGGACTGGACATTTGTCCTGAAATGTTGTGCTTGTCCATATCGTGTAGAATTATCTTTTTTAAATTTTCATGAAGGAACGCAAATTGCTACAATAAATACCGGGTTTGTATATGCTACGTGTTCCATTGGAGGAAAATAAAATAATAAAAATAAAATCCAAAAAATTTTTCAAATCGTCAAACCACGCTTAATTTTACTCGTTAAGCCAACTGAATTTTATAAAGATGTTTAATTTTAAAAATACCCGGTTAGTAATTTTAGCGCGTTTTTCACATGTTGTATTTTACAATAATGCAACTAATGAACTTTTTACTAACATAAAGTAGTGTGTGTGTACTGTACCACTCCTCTAAATGTGCTATTATTGAGCTGAAAAGAAATAATGGCACAAATCTGTATCAGCACTATAAAAAAGCAAAATAATAATAATAATAATAATAATAATTTTTTTACAAACTATGGGAAAATTTAAATATGATTCGGCTCATCTAGGGCACAAATACGACCAAATGCCGAAAACTCGAGGTCAATTGGTTGCTCATTGGCTGAGAAAAAGGTACGACAAAATATGGAACGAAGACGAAATTTGCGTCCTAATAGCGCTTTTGTTCCACTACGTGAAAAACGAGCTATAAAAAGGTTAATTAAATTATAGGAGTGTTCATATATATATATTTCTAGCTTACACTAAAATTAAAATTTTTGTGTGTGTGATTATATCTTTAAAAAAAGCCACACGCATACATTTCTAACTTTTGATATATATAAATATCTTAATGAATGGAAATGATTGTTATCGTCACGCTATAAAGCAACACAAGAAATATTGGCGAAAAACCCAGTAATTCTGAGCCACGGTGAAGTGACGAGAGCGACACTTGAACTGGCACACTTCTCTAAACTACCGCACCAACGGAAGGATATTGAGCCACAAATGATTGAAAGAGAATCAGCGTTTCTACACGATGGGTCTTCAGTAGCACCAGGATTCGAACTCATGACACTCTCGCCATGAATTCAAGGTCATAACCACTAGGCTACCTCGGCCACATTCCTCCAAAATAAAAATATGTATGTTTAAAGTAGTTTTTCTGAAAATTTGCGAATGGCTGCGGTAGTCTCGTGGTCAAGGTAAAGGGCTCGTGACAGGCATGTAATGAGTACGAGTCTAGTACCGCTGAAAACCCGCCGTGCAGAGGAGGCAGATGCACATTAAATATGTCGAGGCTCTAGTAAATGATTGAGTGAGTGAATATTAACGTCAGCTACACGAGGGCTTTTGGTGACGAACCTCGTCATTTTGAACCACGGTCAAGTGACGTGGACGATACCTGAGCTGGCACCCCCTCTCCTAACTACCACACCAATGGGAGGACGTTTGAGCTCTCAACAGATTTTACGTGAATCGCTTCCCTACACAGCGGGTCTTTAGTGGTACTGGGCTCAAACTCATGACATGCCAGCCACGATCCGGTACCTTGACCACTCGGCTACCGCGGCCACGTGTTGAAGCTCAAATGTCCTTCCATTGGAATGGTGTGGAAGTTAGGAGAGAGGGGTGCGAATTCAGATATCATCCTCGTTACATGACCATGGTTCAAAATGACGAGGTCCATCACCAGAAGTCCTCAAGTAGTTGAATAGTGCGATGTGAAAATTCACTCACGGATAGTTTTTTTTTTTTTCTCGATAGTTTATTTTCCTTGTAGAGAAAAATGTCAGAAAAGAACGTCTCTTGAAATATCTCTGCTTCAGAATTCGCCTCAAACATCCACCAGTTCCTAAAGCATCTTTTTTTTTAAAAAGAAAACAAATAATGAGATAATAATAATATTTAAGCAACCTTATCTATATTTATTTTTCTATAATGTTCGCGATAAATGGAATGCAAATTTGTTCAGTTCTCGCCTGATAACGAATATTCGGCGAAATTTGACAGACAGATAACATATGGGCCATGGGCCGTTCGTCAACATTTGCATATCGTCCAGGTATTTTTTTTTTCTGGTTTAAGTAGAACTTCAGTGAGGCGTGTGGCTAATTATATCCGGGTTGGAGGGGGAAAAAATTTTTTTTCTGGACTGACCAACAAATGGTGTTGTTTATCCTTGTGGCCGACAGAAAATTTGTCTCGCTTTGAACAAGTAACTGACAAAAGAAAAGTGCTTTCGGAAACCCGACACTTTTGTGTGACCTTACGGCAAAGAGTCTTTAGACAATTTCGCTGAGCAATAGCATAATTTTTGTCTCGAAGAGGAAGACAATGGACATACTAACCGGGGGAAGACCTCTTAGGGGAAAATTTTTATCTTCCAGACATCGAAAGGGGCAGGAACTGTTTTGTTCGAAAAATGTCAAGTGACATTGTTTCTATCTGTCTCAGACATCTCTCAGCTAACGATCCACTGTTAAATTTATTAAAGTTAAAAAGCCCGCTTTGGAAAAACGAAGACTCTTGTGAAGGCCACTGCGTGTGTACGAGAGAGAAAAAGAAAAACCATTGTTGAAAGTGAAAATAAAGCAATTGCCCCCAGTGTGTGATCATTGAAACTCGATTGTCTGTTGAGATCGTAAGAGAGAATGTGCTTGTCATTTTTCGGAAAGATGAAGCCGCTCGGAAGGTGTGTCGAAGACGGTCAAATGGTTTTCAGTTGCAGGAAAGGCCTTCGGAAAGTAGAATATACTTACTGAAGAGTGGAAACAAATCGCTATTAAGAAAAAAGCGGAAGAGGATTATCCTTGATTTTGTTTTGTTTTGTTATTAGTATCAGAAAACACACAGCACAGTCACGAGTTTCATGGCCAGCGAATCACTGTTCGAGTCTCGATTTCGTCAGAGAGGCCGTCGTTTGAGGAAATATTTGAGCAAAATGTGAAAAAATAAAGGATACTTTTTCAATTCGAGTTGTTAGTTCACACACTCCCTATATATACAGTCGACTCTCGATAATTCAAACCTTCGATAATACGAATCTCTCGATAATTCGAAGTATATGCTCAGTCCCTGGAAAAACTCTTGATATTTCGAACTAAAACAATACGTTTTGGTACACTCAATATTTCGAAGTAAAATCTGTAGCTGACCAGACTACAACACGCTATAATTCGAAGTTATCTTATAAAACTCTCGATAATTCGAACATTCACTGTATTCTGCAGTCCTGTAATAAACAGGTGGGAGCTTACAAGTTTTGCGTTGTGTTGTCTTTGCGTGTCTAACCTGTAACCTAGCCCCTTTGATTGACCATTTCTCTATTACCCTTTCTTAGTGTTTTCCGATTCCTCAAACAAAAAGGGACTTTTATTGTTTTCATTTCTTTAAGTGGACAAAAGATCAACCGCACCTGTTGTCCGCCATCCATTTCTTTCGTTTAACACTCGGCCTTGCTACACATATATTCAGAAAGGATTGTCCGCTATTATGAAGAAGAGATGCGTAGAATTGTGCATGAGAGAGAATGTATAATACGGGGCTTATAAATTCTGTAAATTTTTTATACTGTATAATAAGTACTTTTTAAAAATACTTTAAAATAATTTTTATACATATGTACACAATTGTTGTTTTATTACATAGTTTCAAATTTAAATGTGTTAGAAAAAAATTTTCTCTTCGTGTATTTTGGGAATTTTTTCTATCCTCTTGACAATTCGAAGTTTTTCATTGGTCCCTCGAACTTCGAACTATCGAGAGTCGACTATATATATATATATATATATATATATATATATATATATATATATATATATATATATATATATATATCTTGTTCAAATTTTCAATTGTTAATAAAATACTTTTTATTCATCCACTCATGTTCAAATACATTTTTTAAACTTGTAGTGGACGCACTTGATGTTAATATAGTTTTTTCAAATATTAATTCATTAATTAAATTTAATTAATGAATAAATAGTAACAAAAATAATAGTCCAACACCCTATATAGAAAGGAAAATGGAAAATTGCAGGGAAAATCGCTTTCCATTTTGTCGCTTAATATTGTGATTCTGTCATATGTATATACATATTTATATTATATAATTGTAATTATTTAATAAAAAGTAACTAAAAGAAAATTTTTCTTTGATGACCTAAGTAGGAATCGACCTAATTTTTTTTTAATATTGCTTGTTACTTATGATTTTAAAACCTATATCAGGGATGGCAAAGCAATGGCACCAACACAATATTTTGGGCACTCCCCTCATCAAAACGGTTTGCATTTTAGTTCAAAATAACAAAGTTCACTATGAAGTATTATGCGAGTGAATGGTCTCGGTGGGGGGGGGGGGGAGCACACTCATTTGTTATTGCCTTGTCTTAGTTACATCGTAGACTTCAATTGCTTATGATGCAAAGTTTGTTTATGCATAGCATAGTCACAATTTCATTCACACAACTGAATTTAATAATTTATTTGTATTATATTTACGATTTTATGTGATATATTATGTACTCAATTGTTCAGTCAAGGAATTTTCAGCAAGATTTTCTCAGTTTTATGAATTTTCGGAAACGCTCAAGTTTATTTTGTACCTTAAAATGACTTCATTTGATAAACTGAATTTGTCGCATTTCGATTGGTTGGAAATTGAAGAATTTGAAACGCAAATGATTGATTTCCAGTCTAGTTCAATATGGATCCAGAAATTTATTGAAACAAGGAAAAAGTTGGGGTTAGTTGGAAATTGAAGAATTTGAATCGCAACTGATTGATTTCCAGTCTAGTTCAATATGGATCCAGAAATTTATTGAAACAAGGAAAAAAGTTGGAGTTGATTGGAACAGAAAGATTAAGTAGAAATATATGTAAAAATCCCAATAACGAAATTTTTGAAGCACGGAATTCGATTCCAGTCACATTTAACTGTTTACAGAAGCTGGTTCATGCTATTTTACAATATTTTTATCTACCTATTCCTGTGAGTCATTTTTAGAGATGAATAAAACATAAAAGACTCGCCTAGAAACGCTTTGACAGATGACTCCAGTTCAGCTTGCATTCTGCTATAAGTAACATCTTACAAACCTAATATAAGTTGTTATTTAATCTGCAACAACTGAAGTCATACTAATGTTACTTTATATAATTTGAACTATACGTATAACTACTAAAACATTTACTACTTTACAGTGCAAATTGTATTTTTTCGTAGTAAATAGTTTGTGTTGTTATAATTAATTTCAATATTTTCCTGATAATCACAAGTCAAAATTATTTGACGGCCCGTCTATACCTCATCAAACATTTCTTTAGAAAAAACGGCTCGTTGCTCATAAAGATTCGCCACCCCTGACCTATTTCCCCACTCTGCAGAGTAAAATTGTATCCAACCCCGTCAGAGGCGCACACAACGCAAGGCGCACACAACGCAAGGGCTTTGGGTGGGGGTCCAGACCCCCACCCAAAGCCCTTGAATTTTTTTCCCTATTGATTCTAATCCTATTTATATAGTACGTAAAATTTTAGCACTTGATATTAATAGCTAATTTTATTAATTAATGCTAATTATTTATTCAATAATGAATAATTTACCGTTTTTTGTTCTCGAAAATCGAAAAAATAAAAAGAACATGTTGGGCGCGGTGTATTGGTTGCGTGACTACAGCGGACGTGGTTGGAGCGGACACATAACATTTCGTGGGCTGAGCGGACACTTTGACACTCATCGTGGTTTGAGCGGACACATCCCCCCCTCTTAGAACAGATTCGATTACCGAATTACAAGGATAAATATATTTTTGCCAATCAAATTTAATTACTTGTATAAAACTGTTAAGATGTTATAGTGCGAATACATTTTAAACATAGCGAAATGTAATAGAAATAAAAACTTCCAGAGAAATATTGAAAAATTAATAGTAAGTAACAATATAATGAAGGGTATGAACGAATTTCAAGAATTTTGTGGAAAACTGTATTTTAGAGTCAAATAAATATTAGAACAGGTGCAGTTGCCATACAATTAATTAGTTTCATTAATGTAAGAAAAATAAATACTAGAAGTAAAATACACAAGATACAAGTAGATAAAAGAAAAATAAATACTAACTAACCTTTATTATGAAGGCATAAATATCATTTACCATTGGATTTAGTCCAACCTAGTTACAAAACTTAAAGATTTTAGATATTTTTCTAGATTGTTTGATGTTTCGAATTCTTTTAGGATTTTTTCAATTATTTCATTCAATTAAAGCTTATTAGTTAAAATACTAAAAGAAGAAACACAAAAAGTGTCTTTTAATTTGAAATCCAGAGAATTAGGCGACCCTGAAATAAAAAGAAAAAAAAAGGCATATGCAAAATTGAAGGGGGGGGGGAATGTGTCCGCTCAAACCACGATGAGTTTCAAAGTGTCCTCTCATGTGTCCCCTCTGCAACCACGTTCGCTGTAGCCACGCTACCGGTGTATTGGTGCATAAGAGAATGGTGAACTTTCGACCCTGCCCCCCCCCCCATTTGAAAAATTCCTATGTGCGCTACTGTACCCCGTGCTTTGTAAAAAAGAGTGAACGGCACTTCGTAAAACATTTGCAAAGAGAAGAAAGCTTTTTTTAAATTTGGTTTTAAGGAATAGAAGGCTAATTTGTCTCGTGCTCGAAGTCAGTTAAAACATTCCAAATTTGAAACGTTCAAGTTGCTCGAGCAGAATTCGAGAAACAAATGCCAAGCCGCTTAATGAAATTCTTCAATGACTGTTTGAACAGAGCGTCATATTTCTCACAACATAAATTAGGATATTCAAAGTATAACATGTGTACTTTTTTTTCCAACTGATCGTATTTTACAACTTTATTTAATCATGATTCGTAGTAGCGGTCAGGGACGTCTTAAGACTTCTTGAGGCCCTGCAAAGTAGACCCCCTACGCAAAAGTAGACCCTGGACCTTTACACAATTGTAGGCCCTAGGTCCTTACACAAATGTAGGCTTTGGTCCCTTACACAAATGTAGGCCCTGGGCCCTTATACAAATGCAGGCCCTGGGCCCTTACACAAATGTAGACCCCCCCCCTATGATGCTTTATAGTTGACGGTACATAGCACACGTTGTCAAAACAAATAAATGTCCATGACTTACTATCACTCGAACCGGCTCGACCTACAGCCGTCTTTTGACTGAATAAGTAATGATGGCATATGGTGGTAGGCATAAGCCTATACATGGAGCCAATTGAAGTATTGTTTAAAAATTCCCAGTTTTTCGAAGAATAAAACCTAGAAGAACATTTGACCGCTGAAATTATTCGAATCATGGTCTTATTGCCTAGTCGAAAACGAAACGCGGCCCCGCTTTTGGCCGAGGCCCTGGGGCAGGGCCCAGTTGGCCCATGCCTTAAGACGTCCATGGTAGCGGTAGATTATTGGTGTGGATAATAGCCTCAACTGTAAGTTGAGGTAACTAACTGAAAGATTAGTGGTTATGGTCACGAACTTATGGTCAGTGTGTCATCAGTTCGAGCCCTAGTGCCAGTGTCGTGTAAAAGAATTGTTGCACGTTAAATCGGTCGTAGCTCAAATGTCCTCTCAATGGCTAGGTGTGGTAATTCAGAGAGGGGGGGATTAAAATCCAAATATTCTTCTAATCCAAATATTCTTTACTCCACGATTGAATGAATGTTCGTTTACATTGCACTATAAACCAACACGAGGGCTACCGGTGACGAACCTCGTCATGTTGAGCCTTGGTCAAGTAACGAGGACGACACCTGAGCTGATTTCACCAGCTCTGTGAACTTCCACACTGCGCCAACAGGACTTTGAGCCTTGACAGATTTAACGTGCATCAAGCCTCTACGAGGCGGATCTTCAGTGGCCCTAGTCTCGAACTCATGACACTCTGGCCATGAGACCATGACTACGACCACAAGGCTACCGTGGCTCTAACAGTAGCGAGTGCAATTTACGAATAAAGGTTAATTTTTAAAAATTATTTTAAAAGTTTCAGCTGGTAGCATACCATTTACTTCCGTCTTTTCCTTCATTCAGTAGTTGGTGACTTCTTTCTCAACGACAAAAAACCATGTTTGGTCTACTTACGCTCCAAAAGAAAAAAAAAAAGAATTAAAAACAACCACACACACACACCGAATTAAAGAACGCGCATTCAATATAAAACGCTATTAATTCCCTTTCCTCTCCCCCTCTCTTCGCTTCAATCATTGCGTTTCTATGTAACTTTTTCCCTACGCAGTTTCCGCAGCGATAAGCGAACGATTTGACACGGAACACTTTCGAACGCGCGTCATCCTCTTTCTTATCTCCTCTTTTCCCTTTGATCGTCTGCTGCTTGTTGCTAATATTAGCAGGCAGCCGATTTTTCTTTATCTCGGCCTGACTCGAGGATTCAAAGAGCGACTTAATTTTAGCACCAGTGGTCAAAGCTTTCTTGTTGCTAAGGCCTCTCTTTTTCTCGGACTTCTTTTTTCGGTCTCGCATTATCTACCTCTGGGCAGTCCTTTTTTAAAAGCCGCCGTCGCGTGGTTTCGAGGAAGTGAGTTATCTCGGAAAGGGAATAAGGTGTATTGACCATGAAGGGGCAATATCAAAAAGCGTGAATGGGTGAGATATCGACTGAGGGATGTAGTCATGGATACACTTTCCATCCTCTTAGATTTTTTTATTTTTTTTACTTTTCTTTTCCTTTGTTTGTTGGTAGGAAGATGAACAACCCTTTTTTCCACACAATGCTTTTTTTATGGATGCGTTGGGAAGGAACACATGTAAACCCTTTTCATTAAAAAATATAATTGCAGAGATTATAATTATTATTTAAATTAATATCCACTTAAAGTTTAATTTTCTGTGTAAATAGAACATTTAAGGGAACCAGGACATGCTCGGAAGTGTAAAATGCCAAAGTTAAGATCCTTTGTTTATGAGACATATATTTTTTAAAACTTCCAATAGAGCTTAGATATTTTACGTTCTTAATAAATATAATTTAATTATTCCGTAGAACTACAAAAATAACTTTTTAGTTGAAACGTTTTTTTCCTACTTAATTTAAGTAATACATAATTTTTGAGAACTCATGATACATACTTACGTTTAGATGCCATTTTTTTAAAAAGTATCTTTTTTTCATGCAAAATATTTTTTACACTTATATAAAACAATACACAAAAGACAGTGAATCTATTTTTTTAGTGAAAATTTAGTATAGTTTCTTTAAAAAAATTATAAAACTTTGAAGTTTGGAAAATTTTTATTATTCTGCTTTTTTTATGCATAAAACCATTTTTAAAAAGTTAGGCACTATTTTAATGGAAAAAAAAATTAGGTTCACTATATGCATAGGCATCTTGTATAGAAGTATAAAAAATCTGGAATCTTAAAGTGCAATAGTTTTTTTTTTAATGTACCTAAATGCAAAAAAATATGCTTTTGAGAAAAAGGGAAAAAACTAAGAGTCAAAAGGGGCTTGGTCATTTGTTTACATTTTTATTTTTCTTATTTAAGGGCTATTTTATCAACAAACATATAAGTGTTATACATTTTTAGGTTCAGAAAAATATGCACCATTTTTTAGAACTAAACTTGAAAAATCGATTTTTTGAAAGTATATGATGTCCTAGTTCCCTTAAAATATCCTAGAAAACAATACAAGACAATTTAAATTTTAGAAATACACTGTTGTTGCTAATGGCACCTGATTGGCAATGCCAAATCGAGGCCCATGAAATTCTACATGGCAAAGGGCTAGACTGAACGTCTATCGTTATCCGTAGCTTTGAGCAGCATTCAAATGACTTACTATTTGGTTCCACCCCAATTTTGAAAAACACTTTAAGGGGGAGTAGGGGGCCTCCTACTTCTTTCCCCTTCCACCAATCTGACGAGGGCTTCCGGCTCCATGGTTATTTGGAGAACCCCCGAGCCGCGAAGGGGCACAAAACATTTTCAAACAACCATGCCTTCTCCGGGATTTGAACTTAGGCTCTACGGTAGTCAGCGTTACTAACCACAACATCGAATGGATAGCTAGAAATACATAAAAAGAAAATGCCTATTCATGTCTTTGAAATATGGAGTTATTATTTTTCTTTAAAAATAATATAGAATTTTTTATATAAAGAGTTATTCAGTACTACTAATTGACCATCAATAAACTACTGTTTTAACTTTCATTTTTTAATATTGCACTTGATTACTTTTAAGAAGCCTGTTTTTAGCAATAATGAATTTAATTTTCAAAATCATGTTACAACAAGAGAGAGAGAGGATACATTTATTTTACAAGTCTTATGGCCGAGATAGCCTGGTGGATTTAGTCACGAACAAGTAGCCGACGTGTCGAGTCCTAGTGATACTGAAGATCCGTCGTGTGGAAGGGTTAAATTTTTCGAGATTCAAAGTCCTCCCAATCTCATGGAGTGAAAGCTCTGCTAACTCAGGCGTCATCCTCGTCACATGACCGAGGTTCAAAATGACGAAATCTGTCTCCATTTGCTCTCGGGCTGTTTTATAGTGTGGTATTAATTTAACTCTTACTCACTCTCTCAAAGGATAAGTGAAATTGGGCCTCAAACACCTTTAACGATGTAATAAGGAAGTTAGCAGAAAGATGTATCAAATCAAGTGTCGTCATAGGCACTTCATTGTGTTTCAGAATTAAGTTCGTTGCCAATTGCTCTAGTACGATATCGGGAAAAACAATGCAGACTTAAGTGACGAAATCGAAACTTTTGTACTTTTTGAAACTTCCACCCCTTCTACGAGCAGCATGCGCAAGCGCACCTTCGCGAGCGACAGCGAGTGGATCCATCCGGAAGTGCCTCCTTCTCCCCTCCAGGTGTAACGGGAGGAACCCTTTTTATCCGTTACAAAAAGAAAATGACCTTGAAAGGGAAAATAGAGGGATGCCTAATTTTTTTTTCAATTTACGACGTGAAAGACCGGAAGCACATCGCGTTTCGAAAAATTTTCTCCGAAAAAAGAAATGCACCTGGCGCGCACAAATCCCTTTCTCGGCCCCCCCCCCTCCTCCCTCTCTCATGCACACGTCAGAAATCTCAGATTTTGAATTCAAGTGTGAAAGGTTCACGTTTGAGTAACTCTCTTGATGCGATCTACATGAAGAGGCAATCGGCACCGGAAGTGGTTTGAAATCAGTGTCACTGATAGAAAAAAAAAAAGAGATTTTTTTTCATAAGGTAATTTTGATTGAAAGTACTTTGAGATGCTGTTTTGCAAATCAACAGTTTTTCGATTTTTTTTTTTTTTTTTTGAAAAAAAACGTTATACGTTATTTATAAAATCTCCCAAATCTCTCTCTCTTTATTTTTTTTCAAAAATAAATCTCTACTTGTATATATAAAGAAGTCTTTTTATTCCTTAAATCAACCCCAAAAAATCCTTTCTATTAATACAGATATTTGCGAAATTAGTAAAAAAATATATATAAGTCATATACAGTGGCGCACACAAGGGTTTCCCTGGGCCCGGAACCCCAAAGCCCTTGATTTTTTTCGATTGATTATAATCCAATGTACATAGTATGAAAAATTTAAACTAAACTCAGTGTCGCAACAACTCATGAGGGCCAAGGCCTACTGTGCCAGTCTCAGTACACGCGATCATTTGGCGCTGAGGTGCATGAGTAGATGTCCCGATCAGGTGGTCAGTCTGAAGTGAAACCCCAGTGCTTTAGTCCCCAAGCAAGCCTGGTACTCATTAATCGACCCATTGAAGGGATGAAAGGCTAAGTCGACCTTACCCTGCCCGGGATTTGAACCCCGGACCTGTGGCATAGAAGCGCGAAACACTACCACTCAGCCTTGGGCTTCAATTTTATTAATTAATACTAATTATTTCTTCAATAATTAATTTTTAACTGTTTTTATTCCCGAAAATCGGCAAAATCAAAAGAGTATGATGGGCGGCGTATTGAAGCATGATACGCGAATGGTGGTCATTCGACACCTTGGACCTACTTTCCTTGAAAAATTCCTGTTTCGCCACTGTGTGTGTGTGGACATATATATGTATTATTTATATATCTCTACGTGCTTTGATGGCTACTTCGACATAAGCAAGTGAGTGAATGTTTAATAATGTCGCACTATAAAACTACACGAGGGTTATAGCGACGGACCTCGTCATTTTTGTACCTCATCAAGGGACGAGGACGACACCCGAGCCGCGATCAGTTAATGAAGACAACATGTGAACCGGTACGTCCTTCTCCTAGATCAGGGGTTCTTAACTTTTTTCCCCTTCTGGGCACATACGTCAAGCAGCAAATTGCTGGCGGGCACAGTACAAAAAAAGTATAATGATTCTTAATATTTCTTTATTTTATTGCAATCATAAGCATCATAAAACAATATCCAACACAAAAAAAGACAGTAAAAAATTCAAAGCAATTACATTTATTGCGATTTTTTGGCATTGCATATCATTCACTAATTTTTCGAAGTTAGGCAAAGATGATATTACCGATCTTATAGCATCTTCGAGATTGCTATATTTAAGTCGAGATCTGATTGTTGATTTCATTGTGTTCATTGTTGAAAACAAAGATTTACATAAATATGTGGATCCGAAACAGGATTTAAACCTAAAAAAAAATAATCAGTTTTAAAAGTTAAATCACAGAGAAATTGTTTAACATGCAACAGATCCAACGCGAGGGTCTTCAACGGCAATAACAAGTGACAACATTAAACAGTGTTAACAGTACTAGTGGTAACTGAACACTGTTGCCAGTACAATAATTTACAGCTTATACAGTAGAATGTCGTTTATCCGAATCCATTGGGACCGGACACCGTTCGGATACTCGATTGTTCGGATAGCCGAAAACTGAATGCGATCCATGCAGTATATGATACTGGACACTATACAAATATTGAAAATCCTCACATGCGGGAAATGGGCTTGAAGAAAAAGCAAAATAGGTGCAAAATGTCGCAATTTTACCTTGATTGTGGAAAAATATCACTTATTTTTCGTTGTACCATCGTACACCGTTTCTTCGCTGCAAGGTCTCTGATTCTCTTGAACAGCAGCAGTTGAGTAGGACAGCACTGTGATTGTTGTTCGTACCACTCCGTAGCTGTCTCTAACGCAGAAAAGCTTCAGCATTTGATGGACTCTTACTACTTTCGTTGTTGCTGTTGTTGTCCTCATCTTCATCCGTTTCACCGTTGACAGGACCAGATTCTTCTTGCACGGAAGTCACTATCTCATCATTATTTAGCATTTGAAATCTACAGTCTTCTGCATCGCATGCCATCCAGGTTTATACATCAACAAAACTCAATAAAAGAGCGCGTATACACCCGCTCATTTGAAAACAAACTGATCTAATATTCCGCGCAGATGTTTGCCAAATCAAAAAACTGAAATTCCCCAAATATCCCTCACCTTGGGTTTTCCCGTCACTTTTGGCCTCACTCGAAATAAACGTTGAGTATTGCACTGTTCGAAAACGTATCCGGACTTTGGTTCGGATATTTGACGCTCCAGATAATAAACGTTCGGATAACCGACGTTCTACTGTATTTTGTTTCTAAAAGTATGATAAATCTCACGGCCACACAAAAAATCATGGAAGGCCACGGACTGGCCACGGTTGATACATACATAGCGGACCATGAGAGAACTCCGTCACTATGTCATTTTAAGTGTAGTAACTTTTATTGATTCACACGATGGATTTCAGCACAGCAAACTCCAAAGCTTGCCCACCCACTTGCTATAAAGCAATATGAGGGCTATTGATTACGGACCTCTTCATCCTGAGCTTAGGTCAAGTGACGAGGATGACACCTGATCTGGCACCCCTCTCCAAACTTTCTCACCACCTCAACGTCAGAGCTTTGAGTCTCGACAGATTTAGAGTGCATCAACCCACTGTATACGGAGAGTCTTCAGTGGTACCAGCACTTAAGCCCACGGCACGTCGACCACGAATTCATGAGCATAATTACTAGGCTACCGCGGCCACGCGTTTCAAAATTGGGATGTTAAGAATGGGAGTTATGCTTTTCAGTGACGCGCAAAGTGAGCTATGAGTTCGAGTCCTGATTCTACTGTAGATCATTCAATAAAATAATGCAGACTGTGGCACGTTTAATTCAACTATATTTCGGAATGCTAACTCAGGAATCATCCTCATCATCCAATTATGACATGAAAGATATGGTTTATGTGGATCTAAGTTTTGGGGATCGTGATTCAATTAGGGGTGTAAGTAAGGTGTGCCGCCAGAGTTCTATTTCCAGATTCTAAATGAATTAATCGAAATGAAATAAAAGACAGCGGTTTTTTAAACTGTGGTCCGCAGCGCTGTTCTAGGGGGGTCCGTGGAGTCTTTCATGTAATGTTGATATTTCCCTCTTTTACAAACTCGGAAAGGCCTCGTGGAAAAGTTGAAAGATGTGTCATACTAAATTAAATCACTAAATTCTCCTCAATGAAAAAACTCTACTACAACTTGTATTTTAATCAAGAATATATTAAATACGGGAGGGATGTTCAAAACTTTGGGAAGGGGGTGCGCGATGACATGCTGATACATAAAGATGGCTCGCGGGGATCGAAAGTTTAAGAACCGCTGAAATAAGGTATTTCAGTAAAAATCGAATGAAAAGTAGATTGCGTACCTTTAAAAACAGAAAACAATTGTAAACGCGAGGCCTTTTTGGTTCAATGAAAGTAGAAAAGGGATACCAGTTTCGATGTCGTCCTTTTCACTTGCCAATAGTAAAAAATTGGGAAATCCTCAACCAATAATGATATTAATAAACTAATCACATTTGGAAACAATGGAAAAAATAACAATTACTCTCTCTCTGAATAGCTGTTTAAAATGAAGACATTCGTCAAAAAAGACAATTTTTGTGGAATTCTAGAGGAATTTTCAACTCAAGTAAGATGAAATCTAATTTTTGAGTATGTTACAATACAGTTCCAAATATGTTTAGTATGGGATAATAGCCTTTGCCGTTTCATATCCCTCAAAAATAATAACTGTAACTTTGTTCAGTAAAAAAAATATATATGCGCATATATATTTATCACAACACATTCAACTTCAAACAAACGAGCAATAACTGGAAATAACAATTACGAGAACGATTGAAATTGACTCGAAAATCTTGGAATAATATGGCTACATTTATTCGAAAAAAGATCAAGATTCTGTTGAAAATCTTTTTTGTGCTCCAAAATACTGGAGAAAGAGAGGCGAGTGAAAAATATCTGTACAAAAATTATTACCAATGTATGATTTTTTTCAAATTTCTAAAAGGAATGTTTTAAAGTAAATGCGTATGTTAGGCTTAGTCGAGCACGATTTAGAAGCGTTAGTTTTTCGAAAACTTAGTTCTCGAAATTCGTTCTTTGAAGAACGAATAGAATGAAAACAGAGTTTTCCAGGAATAAACATTTAAACTTAATATTGAAACTCTTACGATTTATTAATGTCTTATAGAATATTTATTTTTGAGTGATTGTTATAGGGAAAAATGTTAAATTCCAATTTTGAAGTCTTTGAATGTATCATTTATCAATTCTTCAATAGCTATGGTTTTGATCGCCCAATATGTAATTCATTTTAAGGCAGTATGTATTTTATCTTTTCGAACCGATAAGTTTGTAAACATATGGCATTTCTGATTTCAAGAATTGTATTTTAAACGTATGTATTTCCATGTAATGCTTATGTGAAAATAATTTTGATTTACAAACACTTAAATGTAACCATCGATCCGTCAGTGATAAACAAAGAAGGACCGTTAAAGCACTATATTTGCATCGATCACTTTTATCCGTTTCAATTTTATCCGATTATTTGTAAACAACACTAGATGAATATATTATCTGTGTAAATGGACTCAACGTAATTTTCACTTTCTGTTCTAAGCTGTTAGTCGTGTCAGTCTTATCAATATTAATGGAGGAGAAAAATTGAGGTATTTTGATTTTTAGCGCGTTTTTCACGTAGTGGAACAAAAGCGCTATTAGGACGCAAATTTCATCTTCGTTCCATATTTTGTAGTACCTTTTTCTCAGCCAATAAGCAACCGATTGACCTCGGGTTTTCGGCATTGGGTCGCATTTGTGCCCTAGATGAGCCGAATCATATTTAAGTTTTCCCATAGTTTTCCCGAATTTTCCTATAAATTTTCCTGCATTTCGCTAGTTTATAACAAAATTTTCTCAAATTTTACCTAGTAAATTTATTGTTTGCAAAAAGTTTCTTATAAAAAAAATCTACCTGCATTTTGGAGGAAATCTTCACAAAAATGAGGAAAAAATACAAAATTGTATGAAAAACGCGCTAAAATTACTTGGCCATGCCAATGATTGATATCTTGTTTTTAATTGAGGGGAGGGGAGAGGATAAAAGCTTTTGCATATGTTACTGGTACGCCGAAGATTGCCATTATTTTATTTTGTTTTATTATTTTTTTGTCTTGTTTTTCACCTCTTTATCGGAAAGTGTTTTAATTAATACAACCTATCGTCAAAATTAATGTTAGAAATTGAAAATAGCCATAAAGACCCACATTTCGGGGTTACAGTTTAAATCAAAATATTAAATGTGTTTTGAATGTTAAAAACACTCGAAGTGGTCAACGTATGGTGTTTTGAATAAATTCAAACTACAGTAATACCCTGAGTGGGTGAATATTAACGTCGCACTGTTCAGCTACATGAGGGCTTTTGGCGACGGACCACGTAATTTTGAACCATGGTCAAGTGACGAGGACGACACCTGAGCTGGCCCCCTTCTCCTAACTACCACACCAACGGGAGGACGTTTGAGCTTTCGACAGAGCTCTGAACGTGCATCGTACCCCTACACGGCGGGTCTTCAGTGGTACTGGGCTCGAAATCGTGACACGCTAGCCATGATCCGATGCCTTGACCACTTGGCTACCACGGTCACACAGTAATACCCTGAACTTACGCGATAGGCGAAAATGAGTGATAACTTATGTATGAAATTATACCCACTTTTACGCGGTTATCACTCAGTCAACCGCGTAAGTCGAGGTGTAATTCCACATATAAATTACTTTTAGTTGAAGACGAAAGAAAATAATAATTTAGAACAAAAAAAGTTTAATAAAATCTTAGATAACACACATACAAAATGGCGAACCGAAGTAATTTTGATGTAGAAGGTTTCATAAAATCAAACAAGTAGTCTGCCGGCTCAAAGATTTTTTTTTCTCCCACAAAATTTCCTCGTATAGCATATGCTAATAAATTCTTTTTTATTCCTTGTTTTGTTGAAAAAAATTCTCTCTTCATTGGAGTTTATTTTCTGAAATTTTTAATCTTTTTTTTTTAATTAAACCGAGGCTCCTTCTGTCAAATTCCCAACCGTCATTCAATCTTCTGATTAAACTGGGTCTAAATCTTGCATTTCTATGAGCTCACACACATCCATTATCAGCTCCTGATTGTGTGAATCCAACAGTTCTTGAAAGCCATCACCATCCACTTCTTTTAAATTTATTTACCTGACAAGATCGACAACTTCTTCAATCAAAATAACAATTTTATCAGGCTCTGGCACTAAAAAAAAGAAATAAAATTTGATATATAAAAAAATTTAGTTTACACAATAAATTTAGTAATTTCCTTTGTTTACCAATAAGCTGATTGTAATATTTGTATAATTTATACTTAACTATATAAAAAGAACTCTCTGTGTTCAAGTATTTGCATTTTAAGAGGCATTGGATATATTTCTTGTGTCCTTATTATGCATAGGGTTTTTATCGAGATGACAAGAAGTTGGGGAGGGGGAGCTGTTATATTGGTAAAGTTAAACCTGATTAACAGCGGGGATGATATATTTGCTTTCAGGTACAACATTTTGAAATACTTCAATTTCTCTCCAAGTACCATCATGTCAGATTATTACATTTGAATATTGTTTCCCGAAATGTTCCAGAATTCGAACACGGCTTCTTTTCGAATAGTTTACTCTGACGCTTATGCACTGTATTTCTGAATCAAGTAAATCTAGTGTAATATCAAGGGTTGATTGAATGGAAATAAAAACGTCGCACTGTTCAGCTACTCGGAGGGCTTTTGGTGACGGTCCGCGTAATTTTGAACCAAGGTCAAGTGACGAGGACGACACCTGAGCTGGCATCCCTCTCCTAACTACCACACCACACCACACCAACGGGAGGACGTTTGAGCTCTCGACAGATTTAACGTGCATCGCTCCCCTATACGGCGGGTCTTTAGTGGTACAGGGCTCGAACTCATGACATGCCTGCCATGATCCATACCTTGACCACTTGGCTACTACGGCCGCGTAATATCAAGGGAGAGCCGATGTTGGGTGTAATCGTAGGTTCGAGCTCCGATTATATTTAAGATAGTTATGAGAATCGGTGGAGGCTTCGTGGTAGGTCAGGGTTGGTAGTTTACGCCAAATGGTCAGGGTTGCTAGTTTAGCTATCGAGAATGTTCAATAATATACACATTGCGTCAATGGTAGAATTCCCACCAATAACAATATGAGTAAAATATAGGGGCTGTTCGAAACAAAAATATATGGAAGGAATCAGACCTCAAAGTCTGCGCGTGGTGGGGGTGGGAAATACTTAATTACTTAACAAGCTGGGAATTTATACTTACAAATCTAAATCTGTCGAGGCCCAAAGTCCTCTCGTTGATGTGGTGTGAGAGTAAGGAGAGGAAGTTGCAGCTTAGGTGTCATCCTCGTAACTTAACCAAAGTTCAAAATTATGAGGTCTGTCGTCAATATACCTGGTGTTTCTTCATAGTGTGATGTTAGTGCAACTCTCACTCACGAAATCTGTAAGCTATGTCTCTCATTAAAATCTATCTCCTAAAAAAACAAATGACCTGGTATGGAAATTAGACGTGTAAAAAAAAACAGCTTGTTTGTCATCCACGTCATTTGAAGGTAACTAATTAGATCTTGCACCAAGAGTCCAGCTCCAGAGTGATCAATCAGCTAATCCAAACTAGACTCCCCTCAAAATGGCAGCTTTTCGGATTCTGCAAAAGATGTAAAATAAGTAATTGTTTTAAGTGCTTTCCAATACAAAACAGTTTTTGAATTCAGGAAAGCCCAGTGTGGAATTTGGTGGGAAATCTACACTAATATGGCTGGTAAACTACATGATACCTCGTGGTTTGGCATCCTGGGCAATAATGCAAGCTACCTCAAAGTTATCAGTCAATGCGTTAATGTTTAATGATTCAAGACTAGGAATCTAAATCCCCTTATTGTAATATAGAAATGATTTCTTGCGATTTTTTTTTTTTTTTTTTTTTTTTTTTTTTTTGCGTATGCCAAGTAAGAAGCTGAGGAAATATTCAAAACATTTTGAAGAAAACAATGTGATAAAAGAAAATGCTGCTTTCACATATGCTTTACAAAATATTACAATTTGGTAAAATTTTCCATGGTTTTTTAAAAAATATTTTGGGCATTGGATTTTAGGAGATCTAGAGTGACTTTAATTTGAACAAACAGGGCAAGCGAGTTGACATATAGTTCATCAATAGACAGTGGCGCACACAAGGGAGGGTGTTTTAGGAATCTGGACACCCCCTCCAAAGCCCTTGAGTTTTTTTCGATCTATGATAATCCTATATATATATATATATATATATAACGTAAAATTTAATTAAGTTTTTGTAATTAACAATTTACTTTTTTCTTAATGCTAATTATTAATTCAATAATTTATTTTTTCTGACTTTTGCTGACAAAATCAGAAGAATCAATTGATGTTGTCGTGAGGTATGATACGAGTTGGAAGATTTTTGCTCATGGACACCCCCCTTGAAAAAATTTTATGTGTGCTACTGTCAGTAGATAACATTATTTTAAAAGCTCAAATATTTTGCTTCGAGAGCAAAACTCTCTTATAAGCGTTATAAAATAATACATATATTATTGCGCTGGTTTTCGCTATAATAGACTCCGTACAAAAAAAAATGGCTCTGCAACGCTAAAATTAACAACGGCCCATCTTGGGCTTTTGCCAGTTGCCTGCTTATGCAACCAGGGAACGATGTTAATTCAATTAAAATCCAGTCTGCAAGTTCCTTTTCCTCTCGCACTATAGAAAACTTATCTAACAAGGCCAAACGATCTTAAACTAGCATCAACCCCTCCACCCCCAATCCCCATTTAACAGAAGTTTGCATCGCGCTTCCACAAATACATACATACTGACAACAAAACAAAACCAGAAAAGAAACCATTTCGTCTGCTCTCTCCAGACAAGCAGAAGCGCCGCTCGACGGGGAAAAAATACAGCGACTTAAAAAAAACAGCATAACAACAAAGAAAATGAATATCGCAACCGCCCCACATTCTGCAGGGCTCTGACCCCCTTTCGCCAGAAGAGCCGACGATTATTTACATATTTCTCCCTCCCCCTCACCGGGGTGGTCAGTGAACTGCACAGAAGGAAGTTCCAGTTAAGTCGAAGGGGGTTGACCAGCTGGCGAATGCAACACCTGCCCCCGGACGAAGACAGGTGGTCTGTGAGAGATCAAGGTCGTGCTTTTTCTCCCCCTCTTCTTCTAGCGCGCGGCAGATGTTCTCAGGGCACGCGCCCGGGGTCTTCCAGGGAGGTGGCACACGCGCTTCACTTTCGTGCAGCAGGTTCGAAAGATTTTTCTTTGTTGCCACTCATACAACACCCCTCTCTCTTTTCCACATCAATCCCGGGTGGCGGTCCTTTTGAACAAATTTCAATTTTTTTTTATTAGTTGGCGTTTTAAATTGAAAGTTTTTTTGATTTTAAAGAAATATTTACCCTTTTTTTTACAGGTTTAGTTGGAGGAGTAACAGTTTGAAGTATCGAGACTTAATTCGAACACGGATTTTAGGCACTGGCGTAGCTAGTTCTGAGTGGGCCCTGTATCAAAATTCCTCCAAGGCCCTTTTTTAAATATGAGAACCCTGTTAGTGGGACTATAATTACACATGTTGGGGCCCTGCAGCTTGGGGGGGGGGCGTACCATTGATATGGCCCCTGGATTTAGGTGTTTTTTTAAAGTTTGTGTCGCATTATAACTACTTAATTATTAAGAACATGTTTTGTATTTTGAACAACAAACGCGCTGGGTTACGGGATCCTGGTTGGGAGAAGTCGTCGTTATCCACGTCGTGTAGAGAGATAGAAAATTCATCGCGGCTCAAAGTCCTCACGTTAGCGTTGTGTGGAGAGTGGTGTGCCAACTCAGATGTTGTCATTAAACCGTGGTTCAAAATTATGAGAACTCTCGCCAATGTTCCTCATGTTTCTTCGAAGAGTGATAATAAATAGTTATCCAGGAGAAAATTAAGAGAGTTAATAAATGATTTATCCAGGTACTGTTACAATAACGATGTCGATTTTTTTTTTGAAAATAATTCTTATTAAGGTGATTATTTGTTATGTACCAATCAAGTATTAATTGTACTTAAGAACGGAAATTAAATAACCAATTTGTTTGGCCAAACATAATGAATTATCTGTATTGTAAAAATAAGTCTAACTCGACTGCTTTATACAGGGTGTTTCATAAATGATGGGAGTAACTTTAAGAGGTGATAGTACACATCAAGACGAGTATTAGTAAATAGGAAACCAAGTGTCCCAAACGTCTTCCGAAGGAGAAAGGAGCCATCAAAGTTTAGGGTCCTAAATTTCAAATGATGATAAAAAACGGGAAAATGGATCGATTCATTTGCGGTTTTCACTAAAATCATTCTTTAAATTAGTATTTTCATTAAAAAAAGTTTTAAAGACAAAGTTAAAAAAATGCCGTTAGAGGGCGCTCTAGAATTTGGAGTACCGAACAACTACCTTTTACCAGTATTTTTTTTATTTTGTTAAATGTTTACAAAAGCTTAGATTTTAACTTGAATTTTGAGCGCAAAATTGAAACCATCGGGAGCGGTTAAGTGGCGCAAATGTAACAGCGTTCAGGGGGGGAAATTGAAATGCTCGTATGTAATGATGAAAATAAAAAATGATAAAGCAAACTTTAAGAGGCGATAGTACAACATAAAAACAATCAACTTCGATTAGAAAATGCATGATTTGAATTCAAACGCAAACGTGCTAGAGCATCTTCAAATTTTATCCATGCAAGCGTTTTAGCTGCAAGATTCTGGAAGAAGAACATGAAATTGTGATATGGGGAAGAAGAAGAACGCATATGCAAATTGTTATTAAGATAAAAGCCATTGACCCGAGTGTGCAAGTGTAAATCACGGAACAAACGTAACGAAAGATGTTGCCCTTCACTAATCAAGAAAAGGCTGATATGCACTTCATCTACGGAACTGCAAATGGAAATAGTGCAGAGGCGCGACGATTATACGGAAAAAAAGTTTCCCAAAAGGCGGTTGCCCAATGATAAAACATTTGTGCGCTTGCACAGACAGTTGTGTGAGACAGGATCCTTTTTTGGTGCACGTTCAAATGCAGGCTGTGCGAAGTCTAACAGAACGGTAGCCGTGGAAGAAAAAAATTCTGGATATGGTGACTGATCATCCAAATACAAGCACGCGAGCAGTGGCTAGTCAAATTGAAGTATCGCCCTCCACGACATGGCGAGTACTAAAGGATGAAAGTATGCATCCTTTTCATGTCCAACGAGTCCAGGAACTGACTGAAAGGGATTTTCCTCGTCGAATGGATTTTGCTCGCTGGTATCTGCAGAAGCACACCCTAAATCCCGATTTTGGTTGGCAACTGTGCTTTTTACAGATGAATGTACATTTACACGTGACGGTACATTTAACACCCACAATTCCCACCAATGGGCAGATGTAAATCCACATGCGTCTTCTACACATGCATATCAGCGACGATTTTCCATAAATGTTTGGGCAGGAATAATTGGTGACCATCTACTTGGACCTTATCTTCTGCCAGAACGCCTGGATGGAAAAAAAATATCTTACCTTTCTGCAACAGGTGCTGCCGGAAATGATAACAGATGTTCCCCCTCGTATCCGGCGAGTAATGTGGTTCCAGGCAGGATGGAGCACCAGCTCATTTTGCGCCAGAGGTGCGAAATTATCTAAACGCAACCTTTCCAAATCAATGGATTGGGCGAAGTGGTCCTGTCCCTTGGCCAGCGCGATCGCCCCGATCTTTCATGCCTGGATTTCTTTTTGTGGGGACACTTGAGGAGTCTTATGTATGAGACTCCTATCGAAACTGCAGAAGAACTCGTCGCCAGACTTTCGGCAGCTGCAGGAGAGGTGCGCGATACTCCTGGCGTGTTTCAGAGGGTTCGTGAATCTCTTCTTCGCCGTTGTACCGCATGCATCGCCTCTAATGGTCAGTGTTTCGAACAGATATTGTAATCATTTCTAATTAAACTTTTTTTTATAACGTAAATGTTCTTTGTTTCCTTTTTGTCTCTTAAAACGAAATCTGTTTCAGCGCCCTCTATCACCTTCGGGTTAAAATTACGAGTATGATTTCTTTGATGAATGTTACTTGTTTTGGTGTTGTACTATCGCCTCTTAAAGTTTGCTTTATCGTTTTTTTATTTTGATCATTACATACGAGCATTTCAATTTTTCCTCCCTAAACGCGGTTACATTTGCGCCACTTAACCGCTCCCGATGGTTTCAATTTTGCGCTCAAAATTCAAGTTAAAATCTAAGCTTTTGTAAACATTTAACAAAATAAAAAAAATACTGGTAAAAGGTAGTTGTCGGTACTCCAAGTCTAGAGCGCCCTCTAACGGCATTTTTTTAACTTTGTCTTTAAAACTTTTTTTAATGAAAATACTAATTTAAAGAATGATTTTAGTGAAAACCGCAAATGAATCGATCCATTTTCCCGTTTTTTATCATCATTTGAAATTTAGGACCCTAAACTTTGATGGCGCCTTTCTCCTTCGGAAGACGTTTGGGACACTTGGTTTCCTATTTACTATTACTCGTCTTGATGTTGTTCTATCACCCCTTAAAGTTACTCC